>ML789080.1:73657-96569 GCA_009831015.1 Picea engelmannii | reverse complement strand
TTGGATCTTACTCGCTTTCATGATTTAGTGGGATCATCCTAACCTCCTCACCCTATCTTCTTCAGCTTATAAAAGGAGAAGAGTTCTCATGGAGAAGGGGTTCATGGCTTTTGGTTCATAGCTTTTGTGAGCTTGAGTTTGTGTTTTTATTTGTCAAGATAGATTGTGAGCAGCTATCAGATCTATGGTCTCAGAATTCTTGGATTCAAAGTGTGTGGGGAACGAAGGACAGTCGGAAGGGACCTTACGACATCAAGGCAACGGTTGTAATCTCTCTTTCACATTTAATATGATACAGTAATATGATTCTTTCCTATAAAGCTTGTTATGTTTTATTGTATGATTCCTTGATCACATACATAGGTTTATATTGAGTTTATGCTATCGCTATCACTTTGGTTGGTTTGTGTTGTTTGATATTGACTGCACAAGAGCACTGGAGCGAAGCGGGAGCAACAAAGACTATAGGAAGCGATTATAAGGTATGTTACTTATTCTTGCCTCTTAGCAAATTCAATATTTAAAACTTAAGGAAAGCGTCCTATTTTGTCATGTTTTGTTCTAGATCCAGGTGGATCAAGGGAGATCGGTTTGTGTCCGCACTTACGGATTTATCCATAAACAACAAGCCCTCTACTCCAGCGATGCAATGTCTACTACATCACAACCATATGAAGGAATTGAAGTAGGATATGAGCCTACCCAGCTACGCAGAATAGTAGATGCGACAGAGGCACGCCTTCACCATGTCCAGGAAGAAAAAGAGTAGGCCATAGAGGCATTGAACCAAGAAAAAGAGGAAGACATAGAGTGATGTCGGGTTGCACAACAAGAAAAAGATGACTTTCAAGTGAGGTTTGTAGAGGATAGAGTGTAGATCCAAAAGGAAAAATAACAGTTGTTCGTAGAACATATGGGAATTAAGGAGGTATTCACTAGAGCACTTCGCTCTGTGTCGGGCCTTGCACAAATGGAAGAATACCCAATAGAGAGTCAAGTGGGGAAGCTTTTTGAAGCCATTCAGTAGCTCCAAAAAAGAGTAATAGAATTGGAATTACAAGAAGTGTCAAGCACTCTGCAGGAAGTGCAAGACCAAAGGGAAGAAACTTCCTAGAGCATAGTCGAGAGAATCAAGGCATTGGCCTTAGAATGCAAACAGATCAATAATCAAAGTGCGCAGACCTATGAGCGCCTTGCAGAGGACCCTGAACTAAAGACATTGGAGTCACAACTCCAGGAGGCAAAGTATCAAGGAACAACAGTGTAAGTGCAGTTGAAGCCACTTTCAGCGATCAAGAGGATGAAAAGGTCGCAGGAACAATGCATGGTTCAACAACAGGTCCATGCCATCCAAAGTAAAGTCATGGAAGTGACCCTGAGGCTCCAACCGATGCAGGATGAAGCTTGCACACTTTTTGAGGAGATTAAAGGATGAGGTGCAAAACTGAAACAATTGGCCACCACATTAGAATAGTGATTGGAAGGACCTATGACTGAGAAGTTTATTCAGGAGTTCACCGAGAAGAAGGCTCCGACGAAGCAACAGGTCGAGATAGCCCAATCCAAGCTCGAGGCCTTCAAGGCAGAGTTACCAAGATCAGAGTGACTCAAGATGAGTCATAGGTGAGTGTGGGGGGCATGTTGGCCCTTGACCCAGTTTTGGAAGAACCTTGGTCATGTTTGACCATTTTGGGACTTTGACAGGCTGGTCGAAGATGGATCACAAGGCGAGGCAGAGATCATGGGATATTGCCCCCTTTTTGTGGGATTTTGGGTTTAGGGTTTTATGTAACAGGTATGGGATGTCGGCCCATGGGTTTACCCATGTTTAGGCCCCTTTTGTAAAGTATAAATAGATATCTAGGTGATGTAAGAAGATATATGTGAAGAGACCTAGTAGAATCGGCTTAGTGCGGATCTAGAGGCTTTGTGCATACTGTATTTAGAACTTCTAGAGATAAGTGCAAGTGATTGTAAAAATGCTTAGTGTTGTGACCTAGCTTGGGGAAGGAGGATCTGGTGAGGTGCGCGCAAATCTCCTGTCCTATGCTAAGTTGGTTTGTGGCTCTGTGCATGTAAGAATATTGACAAAGGACAATAAAGAAGAAGAAGAGTTGGTGTACATAGCCCCACACTGGGGTGAACCACATATATCATGTGTTGTGGTTGCTTTGTTCATTGTGGTTGTTATGTTATTGATGTGATTTATGCTTAGTGCAGTAATATATGTTAGATGCTTCTGATGTAGTAGCTTAGTTCTTAGTGATGTGAATGAATGCTATATCTGATCTAGTTCTGTGTGCTAAGTGCTTGGATGTGTTAGATATTGTTGAATACTGCGTTGTTCTGTAATTAGTGTTTTCTCCTGCGATGTGAATAATGGTTCAATACTAGTGAATGTTAACTGCTAAGTGCTCTGTTAAGTACTGTGATCACAAATCCGTGTCCCAACTAGGTTGTAGATACTTGAGTCCTACAACCACCCCTGCCTCTACCTCGGGTGAGACTTCATTTGCTTCATAGGTGTTTCCAAAAGGGTCGGTAGTTAGGGTTTTGTTGGTACGTTGTTGAAGCATTGAACCCTGGGTCTACCCTTGAATGTGCGCAACACTGGATGGACTGTCAAAAATGGCCCTCGAACTACACCTTCAAATTGTGTGTGAGATTAGAACAGATCTCTGGACTGTGTTAGATGCCAGCATTATGCTTTAAGAATATGGGGAAGGACGTAAGGCTAATGAATGCCATGCAAGAAAAATTAATAAACTCAAGGAAGGTAAAAGGGATGTGGCAAACAAGGATGACACTACAACAAGCATTGAAAAGAAAGTAATAAACCTGTCCAGCCAGGATCTAAACGATGAATAAATGAACATCTTGAAGAAAGCATTAGGTTTTGTCATTGCTCCAAATACTGTCCCCATAGAAAGCATAGTCTACAACATAGAGGAAAAAATACAAAACCTCAGTGAAGAAGACAAGGATGCTATCAAGCAGGACTGCACCTTGCTCCTCAAGAATGCGAAACCACCGAAGAATAACATCAACAAAAAGGAACACAAAGCCATCAATAACCTCATAAAAAATAAAAACATTGTGATCCTAAAAGCGGATAAAGGTGGAGCTACAATAGTCATGAACATAATGGATTACAACACCAAAATGATAGAGCATCTCACCATGACTGGAAGTTATAAAAATTTAGACAAAAACCCAATATCCAAGGTCATCAAGTAAGTCAAGAAATCCATAAAAGCTTCCGACCTAGATGAAATAATGAAGAAACGACTAACTCCAAGCTGCCTATTCACCCCTAGAATATATGGAGTCCCTAAGATCCACAAGGAAGGAGTTCCCCTAAGACCAATTGTCAACACAATTGGCTCCCCAACCTATGAACTAGCCAAGTACATGGCAAGGATCTTAGGACCCTTAGTTTGTAAGACAAACTCATACATCAAGGATTCAAGAGACTTCGTGGAACTCATAAAAAAGGAGAAAATTGGATCAAAGGATATGCTCATCATATTTGATGTGGTTTCACTTTTTACTAACATCCCTTTAAATGAGGCCATTCAAGTTATAAATGAGGTTGTAGACCCTCAAACAACCAAACTAGTAGAATTTTGTCTAAAATCAACCTTCTTCAGCTTCCAAGGAGAGTTTTTCGAACAAACAAGTGGAGTAGCCATGGGATCCCCTTTATCCCCAATCGTGTCCAACCTCTACATGGAGAAGTTTGAGAAAAATGCCCTTGAAACATACCCCCTTAAACCATCTATATGGAAAAGGTATGTTGATGATACTAACATCAAGTGGCCTCATGGAAAAGAATATCTGGGCAAATTCTTTGAGCAACTCAATGGTATTTTGGAGAACATAAAATTCACCATGGAACTGGAAAAAAACAATAGCATACCCTTCCTAGACGTACTTATGACTAGAAAATAAGATGGTACACTGGGACACAAGGTCTTCAGGAAGAAAACTCACACAGACAACTACCTTCATGTTGATTCCCACCACTATCCCTCACAAAATATGGGGGTTCTCAACACCATGGCCATAAGGGCAGCAAGAATCTCTGACAAAGATCATCTAAAATAAGAAATAAACCACTTAACTATGGTCTTTAAGAACATTGGATATAGAGATAGAGACATAAAAAAGGCAATAGATAAGAAGGATAAAAGGACTCATGCCCAAAATGATCAAACCTCCAACTTAAAGGCCATTCTTCCCTACATTCTGGGTGTCACAGACAAGATTGCAAAGGTTTTAAAAAGGAAAGAAATTATAACCTCCTTGAAACCCCTAATTACTATCAAACAAAGAATGAAGTTGGTAAAGGACCCCATAGACCAACAACAAGGAAAAGGCATCTACAAGGTCTCTTGCTCATGCGGGAAATGTTACATTGGGGAAACCAGATGATCATTTCAGGTAAGGATCAAGGAACATGAAGCAGACATTAGAAATGAATGCACTCGCACTTCAGCCTTGGCAGAACACTCACTTAAGACCAAACATCATGTTTACCTTGAGGATACCAAGATACTAGTAAAATATGACCATTACTACAAGAGATGCTTAAGAGAAGCTCCAGAGATAATCAAGCACCCCAACAACATGAACAGAGATGATGGCCTGGAGGTAAGCATCTTTTGGCACCCATTAATAAACCAACTTAGGGAACCTCATAGATCGAATCCGGTTTGACACCTCCTCCCTTTCCTTGCTTGTTTTTGGTTTACTTTTGAGTCAGTTCATAGGTCTAAAGGTATAACTAACCTTATATTACCTATTATAAAATTCTAATTATAGAAATTTATTACTACACATATCACTAATTAAGCTAAATATACCCTAATCATATGACACTGTATATACTAATACTCAATTTTTACCTTTCCAACCCTAGATTATCTTATACTTTACTAATTACACTTCCTAATCACTTCAAACCTAAATTATAAATCAACCCCTACTACATAGTATCCTAAGCCTATTGAAAATTTCTAACCCTTAGTTTTTATATATATATATATATATATATATACTTAGACCTAAATAAATGATATACAAAACCATAATAAATACATAATTTTACACAATTATACCCTATGGAAACCATAGATTTATTATAATCACTTAAAACCTAATTCATAAATTAAACATAACACCAGACCTAATAATAATACAAAAATCATATTAAAAACATAATTTAACCCTATTATATCATATTAATTCTAAATCACTTAAAACCTAAAAATATAACTAAAAACTTCATTTTAATCTAGAAATTAGGTTCACTAAAGCCTTATATCTTATTATATCATATTAAACTCATTTAAAAAAACCCTAGAATTTTTTTAACTCACTTAAAATCTAAAAACATACCTAAAAACTTCCTTTTAATCTAGCATTTAGGTTCACTAATAATTGGTATTTCAAATAACCCTAGACTTAATTTTATATATCTATCTATCTATATATCTATCTATCTATCTATATATATAAACTAAATAAAATCAATCTAATTCTGACCCTAGGCCTATTTCTATATATTTATAAACTCAACACTAACAAATTCCCTTAAACCCTAGGCTTATATATACTATTATCAATCACCTAGAATTATGAAATATTATGAAATATTATTAATTATCATTATTATTTTATTGATTTTTATTGATTTTAATTTTATTTTAGTTTTGAAAATAGGGTTTATAGATAGCCGACCTGATTATAATCTCAAATTGTCCTGCATTAATTGACCAAGATCATGAATCTTTGAAATTGACGATTAGTCCTGATGATGAATCCTGATTCAGATTCGAAGCATCGATGACAAAAATGACACCAATTGTGGATTATCCAACAAATAACTTCGAAACTCCTCACCACAGAAATCTGAAAACAGTAAAGTCCATACTTGTATGACATGAAGGAATTTTTTATAGGGAACAAAACAAGTATCACATTTTCAAGGATGGAATTGAGTTCAATGTTAGAGCTCATTAGATGAAGATGAATTTGACAGGTGTCACTACAGGGAACGTGAAAATGCTAGTTAATGCTAGTATCCAGGATCCATATTTAAACCCTACAACTAAAATTAAAACATGTCCTTTGGTTGATGATGTTCCTGTTAAGAATGGAAAATATGTTGATGGTTCATTCTCTTTCCTATATATATATATATATATTTGTTGTTCAATTTATTACTAATCAGTGGAGTATGGTTAGCTACTACAACACTGAATGATGAAGTTTGTGAATATAATGGAATGTTTAAATTGGTCCACAATGTTGTTACAATATTCATTATGGTTGTGATGAGTCAGGTGCTCATTATCGAAGAAGGAAGGACAAATGATACTATACAAGTGAGGTGAAAGCATTCTCACATCATTTCTGATTGATCCATAATTTTGGAGATCCAAAATTTCTTTAGTGAGGAGATGTGATCCATGAGGATCCATAATGCTCAAAAGTTATCCAGGAGGGAGGATCCATAATGCTCAAAAGTGATCCAGAAGAGAGGATCCAAAATCCTCAAAACTTGATATTCTCAAATGATTTTGAAAATGATTTCATCTCTACAGGCCTTTTTAACATTACTCATGAATTCCAAAACCCTAGACATCCAAAAACCTAACCCTAGTTGATGAAACACCAAATGTTATGTGGGCTCCGATGGGTAAGTTGATACCTCAACTTCCCGTGGTCGTAACTTTTGCATACGACCTCTGTTTTAGGTGCGTGATTGTTATCCATGATTTCAGTCATCTTGATGGTGTATTGATGATGGTGTACTTAGGCTCCCAACAAGAACTTTCTCCTGAGAAAAGTGACATTCATCTCTTCCCAGGAAAAATATTTTTGAAGAGAGTTTGGAGGTTGCTTATAGCCTAGGGTGCGAGAATGACCCATTCTCGCAGGCTGCCTTTAGCTAGGCTGCGAACTTGTCACACTGTGCTATATATATAGGGTGAGAACTTGTTCTCAAGATTGGAAAAAGATGAAGTCTCGATGGTTCTAGAAGGGAATCTTCTAGAGAATGGGTTGGTATTCGAATGGTTATCATGTTACTAGTTTCCTTGATTTGGTGGGATCATTCTCATCCATGTAACCATCTCATCCTCTCCTATATATTGATAGGATTCTCATGGAAAAGGTTAAGCAAGATTAATTGGAGAATTGGTGAAGGAATTGTGTGAAGAACCTAGCTTGAACAGGAGCTTGGAGACTCTAGCAAGTCTATCAAGAGGAGTTGGATCTCCTTCATGCAAGGATCGAGCAAGTGTGTGTGTTGGAACCAAAAGTCACCGAAAGGAAGCTTGCAACATCAAGGCGATCAGGTTGTATCTTCTACTTTCGATTAATATGATATAGTGGCATGTCCCTTTCCCATAAAGTCATTCTTACTTTATTGTGTAATTCCTTGATCATACACATAAGTTGACAATTGAATATATTTTTCTATCTTCTTTGTGTTGTCTTGGTTTTGGCCTCACGAGAGCACCGGAGCGAAGCAGGAGAAACAGAGACCTTAGGAAGTGATACAAAGGTATGTCACTTGTTCCTCCTTACTAGCTAATTCAATGGTCATAAATTAGGGAAAGAGTCATGTCCTATCCTGTTTTGTTCTAGATCCAGGTGGATCTAGGGAGATTTGTTAGTGTCTGCACCTACCGATTAGTCTGATAACAAAATTGGCGACTCCACTGGGGATGCAACCCACTTTTTTTGTGGTTTTTGATGTTTTTCCTTGGCCATTTTCTCTTTCCTTACCTTTCTCCATTTTTATCAATCTCGGAGTCTTCAAGACACCCTGATAGACCCTCTAGGTCCAGAAGTCCCTTCAAATTTTTTGTCTTTTTCCAAAAATTTGCCTAGTTTTAGGCATTCTTGCATTGAACCCCACAGTAGCCTGCGAGAACACCCTGAGTTCGCACTCTGATTTTAAGTCCAGTGCGAGGTTCTCGCACTCTGCTCAAACTAGCCTGCGAGAATGACCCATTCTCGCACTGTGCAACACTAATAGCCTGCGAACCCTCTTTTAAAATTTTTGGATTTAAGATTTTTGCATGTTCAGATGCCCAAATCAGCATAGGTGTCTGAAAAGAACTTCTTCGACCATTGGTTGATGTTTTCTTGTCTTTGGGTCTTGCGCACAATCAATCTTCGGAAATCAAAGGCTCTTCCTATCCATTTTTTTTTTCTTTTTCTCAACTCTCATCTCTTGACTTTCCTAGCAAGGATACATTCTTTGATCCTGGAATCTAAGTACCTGTTTGGTTAAAAGCCGGTGATCAGTTTGAAAGTTGGGATTCTTTGTATTTCTCATTTTCTCATTATTTGGAAGATCATTATTCTCTGGCAATTGAAAAGACTAGTTTTGTCTTCTTGATTGTTTTTGTTTCCATTGAAAGATTGGTTCGGTTTTTTGTTTATTGCTTGTTCATTATTTATTGGTTTTCCTCACTTTCACCATCATGGTGTGGATCCTTTTTGAAAAGTAAAAAAACATTTTTCTTTCAAAAGCATTTTTGTTTTTGAAAATATTGAAAATCAATTCTCGAAATTATTGAAAAAGAACAATAGAGAATTGTCATTATTGCGTGATTCGTTGAAATTGCATTTTAAAAGAAATTGTGTATTGTAGTTCAAGATTGTTCCGGAAAACTTCTCTTTCCCTCTTGTACATAGGATTAATCGGATGAAAATTGATATATTTCATTCCTATCTATGCATTGTTGGGCCAGATTCTCATACAACATTAGTTTCATCTCCGTTTCCCTTGAGTAACAACAACCATTAATAACATTGCACAAATTTTAAAATTTAACTAGTAACTCTTTTCTAGAGCTCTATTACACCAACATTTAGCTAGGATAGTGCTTTGGAATAGGCAGAGAGATACAATCTCCAAAGCACAAAACACACAATAGCGTCTTGTGTTAAGGAGTGTCAAATTCCATTTACAACATTTTGTCCTGGGAAGCCCTTCTCGCAGAAGGGTCAAACACGAGATCGCATTGATATTGACAGAGTTACTCACCTTGCTTTGTTGATATCGGTGTAGAGATTGCACATATTATGGGGGTCACTTGGAGGTATACCCACAATGATGAGTGGAAGCCTCTTGAGTTGATTTCGAGCTAGATACCCTGCCCTTGCATGTTGATCGGACTGTCGACTGTTCCCACGGGCTTTATTATTGTCGGTGGTAACCTTAGTGGCCTATATTTATAGGGTCTTACACAAGGTGACTGTGAAGGGGCAAGTCTTCACGGTACCTGGAATCAACATTAGCCAAACTCACTCGGGCTCCTTGGAGGGTATACCCATGATTATGTGTGGGAGGTTGCACTAGGGTGTAAGTCCGTTAAGCAGGTCGTCACCGTAAATTTTCCACCCTAGCCCAACCCCTTCTCGTCTTGTTGTTGCGATGTTGGATTCATCACCAACTAGTGACTTCGAAATTAGAAGGTCTTGTTTGCTTGGTATTGTTTCCTAGATTTTATTTACTAGCGCATGCTGTTTGTTCACCCAAGTTGACCATAGGACTTTCTTCGTAAGTTTGTAACTCATTAACAATAGATCCTCCATGTCGTTCACGTAGAATGCAGGGTTTATCTCCAGAGCATCTGGAAGGTTCTCAACCCTTGCCTACAAGCTCACCTGAGGGCTCTCCTCAATAGAGTGATGTCCAAGACGTTACCAGTCCACAAATGGAAGTGGAAAGAACTGACTCTCTAGAACATTTCTGAATTACCAATACTCAATAGGACTTTCGACTTCACCCCGATTCTGAGAGACGTATTATGCGAGTGAATTCTTTCAGAGAATAAGTTGTGTTGTCTTCTGGATCGCCAAATGGACCCTTTCCAGGACCCAATGGCTAAGATCCTTTTTGGTCTGCTGGTGTTTTTAGACGGGACCTTTTTGGTGTAGGATTAGGTGTTGAAATCATCGTCTCACCTGCGTTCCCCAAAACCTCAGACCCAAACATAGTACCTTTTACTACTACTTATTATTTTTCTGGTACAGACGCTCCACAATCTGAACACATATTGATCATCCCTATAGAAATGGTCCATTACACAGATACTATGAGTATTCACATCAGGATTACAGTGGCTATTCAAGCCCCCATCGGCATACCGCTCTCGCCCAGTTTCACCTCGACACTTCCACCTAGATACCGTGCATTGAATGCTTCCATTCCCACTCCTACGCAAACCCCATCCGGAACTCCTGGTGGTCCCTCTTCTTCTGGGCACTCTCCTCTCGATTTCATTCCAACACTTCCTCAACCCCCTTTTGGAGGACCTTTCTCATCCTCCACCGACAACTCTAATCCTAGTGGCACTATTCCATCATTCACACCAAATTACCAGATTCCTGTTGGTGGACAATTTCACCAAGGAGGTTTTTTTCAACCCCCCCTTGTAGGGAAAATTCCTGTTGGAATGCAGATCTCAATTGGAACAAAAACCCCAATTGGAACACTACCCCCAATTGGGACACAACCCCTGATTGGAGGACATCTTCCATCAATCCCACCTTACGGACAAAACATACCTTTGTCTTTGGCCCAGTATTGGAATCATCTGATACAACATAATCCTCAATCGATTGGGGGGCAATAGCTTCCAGCTGCATCCATTATACCCCCTAGTATAGGCCAACCATATCTAGGTACGTCCAATCCTATTTGGGGCTCGAATGCTCAAACTCACATCCCTATTCAAGGATACAATACCATGAGCTACTTTCCTCCACAACCACCACTGAATCTGCCTGGGTATTCACATTATATGCAGACTGCCTATGGTCCCATTGGTTTGCTGATGGGGCTCCCTCCCCAAAGCCACTAGTACCCGCATGTGAATCGACAGTTGCCCTTCTTGGCCACTTTGGATCTCCCATATCTGTCAAGGATTTTAAATGATCCAATTCGTCACTCTCCCCGATGGCCCGCTATACTAGCCAAGCTACCATTGGACATCCATAAATTTGATGGCAAAGTGGGAGAGGACCTGAACAATCACATCATGAATTTTCACCTATGGTGCTCATCCAACTCTTTGATGGATGACTCTATTCGTTTACGTCTTTTTCAAAGAATTCTCATGGGTTCTGCTGCGAAGTGGTATATATAATTACCACGAGGTTTCTTCGCCGACTTCAACACCCTAGCTATGGCCTTCCTCACCCACTACCAGTTACTGATCCGTTATGAAACAGGGACCGAGATTTTGAGTTCTTTCAAACAAAATAAAGCCACTCATATATCCAATCACATTCATGAATGGCGAAGGAGATGACGTCTCATCAAAATCGAACTTCTTGATCAATTGCTGGCAGAGTGGTTCATGAAATTATTCATGAACGACATAGCACATGATGCCATGGGTGGAGTTGTCACAGAAGAACAGACCATAAGTCGTGCTCAATATCTTGACCTTGTTTACTCACAAACGTGCACTCTTTACGACTTTCTCCCTGATGCACCTCGTCCTTCCACTTCGACCACTTCAACTACTCCAGCTACCTCTCATGTAGTCGATGGTGTGATTGGCACTTTCCGTGCCCAACCACATTCTGCCTCAAGCACCAACCCCAAACCTGCTTCTTCTAATGTTCAAAATGCTTCGTCTCCTACCCCTCCCATCGGTAAGACTTCTGAGGTAAATGCAGTTCAATCTACCCCAGCCGGTAAAAATAAATCCAGAAAAGGAAAGGGTAAGAATAAGGAGGAAAAAAATACTTTACAAGCAGAGAAAACCAAAACTCCGCCTATTGACGATAGGGATAGGTGAAAACCTCGATACCCTTGTCTTATCTTTGGTGATGATCACTACATGAAGGATTGTCCAAGACACGCCGAGGTCACTAAGTTCCTTCAAGGAGCCCTGAAACCACCTGCTTCGACCATTTTGTCCCAACCCTTCCCCTCTCAACAACATGCCCAATTGGTCATTCATGACCAACCCTCCCCATCTACTACATCCTATGTATTGATGTGTACTGGCGATTCAAGGAAGAAAGATATTGCACTCACCACTCGAGCCAAATATTATTCTCCCTCTAAAGAGAAGGTTGATGACCCACCTCCTTCATTAGTACAACCCTCTCCCGCGACTCCACCTACCAATGGTCTTCTTCATCTCAAATGACCGAGCCTTGACACAGTTCTTCGACCCCCCCCAAAGGGCGTCATTCAGAAATCGACTTTCAATCCTCATGCTCGTGCTGCCTATAACTACAACATTGTTGAAGATCTGGCCCAAGCACCTTTTGCGATGTCATCCCTCGAAGTCCTTCAAAGTTGTCCCACACAATGGAAGGCACTGTTGAAAGCTATCGATGGAATCAACCCAATGGACAAAAATTTAATAATTTTTGACTTGGAAGATCACATTCCAAGGTTACCCCCTCAACTCACATTCCAAATCCAAGTGATTGTCTCTGACAAAAACATTTGTCGAACCGTTATCAACGAAGGTGCCTCAATGTGTGTCATGTCTCTTACCTGCTGGAAAGCCATTAGCTCTCCCTCTTTGACTAAATCCTAGAACACTCTTAAAGCCTTCAATGGATCCGGTTTCAAACCCTATGGTGTCCTTCCTTCATTGCCAATCATGCTAGAAGGAAAAACGGCCCAAGTCGAAGTGGAAGTCTTTGACACTCCTCTCGATTACAATCTTCTGCTTGGCCGCAACTGGATCGATTCCATGTGCACAGTTGTGTTGACTCTTTTTCATGTTGTACATTTCCCACATCAAGGAAAGGTAGTCACCATTGACCAATTGGCCTTCTTTAACTCAGACACCCGTACTGGAAACATACAGTTCATCGCTAAAACCCCGTCGGGTTATGAGAACGTCGGTGTAGGCCTTCTCAAAGACTCTTCGTTAATGGGTACCTTCCCCATTCCACCACCCGATGTTCCATGCTCGTCCGTTGCTTCAATCAACATGATCTCCACCTCGATTCATGGAACTCCTGCATCTCACGACCCATGGATGGTACCTGACCCTGGAGATCATCTTCGTTATGGCGACGAAATGTCATTAAGTCCGATCGAATCTGCCTATCAGGCCATTCAATCGGAAACACCTTCTACCCCCTCTCTTGGTGAGATATCTCCAGATCCTTTCCATGTAATTTTTCCCACGGACAAGATGATCATGTTTGTCATGGAAGACACCCCTTGGGACGATATACATCATCGTTCCATCCTCTTCCTGGAGAAACATACCATCAAGAACTACCAATGGATCTCGACCCCGTCGACCATTGTCGTCATTTCAACTGTTCCCGTGTCCACACACGATGTGTTTTCCAAAGGGAACTTAAGCAATATCTCACCCACTATTCCGCTCGACATATCCATCAAACCTGGAATTGTAAAAAATGTGCATATCGGAGATTCATGTTCCCCTGATGAAATCGTCACCTACACGTCACTTTTCAAAGAGTTTCGTGACGTCTTCGCCTGGAGATACGAAGAAATGTCGGGTATTGACCCCGACATTGTGATACATGAGATCAAGACATACCCTGATGCTAAACCCGTCCGATAATGCCTTCATCCATTTCACCCATGTAAAGCAGTTGCTATCAAGCTTGAAGTTGAGAAACTTCTCAAAGTCGACTTTATTTACCGGGTGGCCCTAATTGACTGGGTTTCCAATCTTGTCCTGATTGACAAGAAACAAGGTACAATCCGCGTATGTGTTGATTATAGAGATATCAACAAAGCTTGTCCCAAAGACAACTTTCCTACCCCCTTCGTCGATCAGATTGTCGATGATTGCGCCGAAAGTGAAATATTCTCTCTGATGGATGGTTTCTCTAGATATAATCAAATCAACATTGTTCCCAAGGATCAACATAAGACTGCTTTTATTTGTCCTTGGGGCACTTTTGTCTATCGGAAACTCCCCTTCGGTCTCAAGAATGCTGGCGCAAATTTTCAACGTGCTATGTCTTATGCTTTCCATGACATCAAGCACATCATGCAACCATATATGGACGATTTACCCGCTCACTCTATGCGCTGAGTTGATCATCCAATTCACCTCTGAGCCATTTTTGTCCACTATCGGTTTTACCGTATACGCTTGAATTCTCACAAGTGTGTTTTCTGCATGGAATCCGACCGACTTCTAGGATTTATTGTTTCGCGTCAAGGGATCAGGGTAGATCTTTTAAAGGTCGAGGCGATCCTTAATCTCCATCCTCCTTCTACACTTCACCAGTTACAAAGTTTGTAGGGGAAAGAAAACTTTCTTCGTCATTTCATCCCGAACTACGCCAAGATAAATCGTGGATTTATGTGGCTCCTAAAAAAGGGGTCTGAGTTCGTATGGGATACCATCGCAAACAAATCCTTCAAAACTTTGAAATTGTCCCTAACATGTTCTCCGCTTCTTATTTCCTTTACCTTGCAGCCTCAGATTACACCGTTGGTATGGTTCTCGTCCAAGAGGATGATTCTAACAACAAACATGTTATCTATTACTTGATTCGAAGTCTAATGCCTACTGAAACCAAGTATTTACATGTCAAAAAACTGGCCTTTGCAGCCGTCCAAGCAGTTCAATGCTTCCGGCACTATATCCTCTCTTACAGGACTATAGTGATTTCTAACTGCAACCCTATGCAACACATTCTCACACGTCAATTGCTAGGGGGAAAATACTCCAAATGGATCGTGATACTCCAAGAGTTTGACTTGGAATTCGAACGAGCCAAGTCCAAGAAGTCCTTAGTGTTTTCCGAGTTGATATGTGACTTTCCCTATTCTGAAACGGAAAATGTAGCACCCGATTCATTACTTGATGAATCCCTTTTCTTCATTAGTTCCGATAATCTCTGGTATGGAGATATCATCATATATCTCCAAAATCAAACTCTGCAGCCTAGTTTGTCTAGTACTGACCGATGTTGAATACGCTACCAAGCCCATCAATACATTATCCTCAGGGATACTCTTTATTGTCGTGGTGTTGACTCAGTTTTTCAATGTTGCCTCACGTTCAACGAAGCCGAGAAAGCCTTAAATGACTGCCATTATGGAGCCTGTGGTGGTCATATGTCTAGGTATGCTACTACCTAGAAGATCTTATGAGAAGGGTATTTTTGGCCTTCTTTATTTAATGATTGCATAATCTCCATCCAGAAATGCCATGCTTTCCAGACCTATAATCATAAGATACGGTCACATCTCGCTCCTCTTCACCTTGTGGTCTCCGTTGGTCCCTTTGCGAAATGGAGCATCAATTTCATGACATGTCACCCCCACTCAGTTGAGGGGCATGGATACATTATTGTAGTCATATATTACTTTACGAAATGGGCCGAGGCGATGCCGATATTTGACAACACTGGAAAGACTGCAACATTATTCATTTTTAATCACATCATAGCTCATTTTGGTGTTCCTCAAGCTATCATCACTGATCACGGTAGCCACTTTAGAAACTTCATGATGTCCAAACTCACTGAAAAGTTGGGTCTTCGCCATGAAAAGTCGATGCCCTATTACCCACAAGCCAACAACTAAGTCAAAGCAATTAACAAAGTTCTCATAACCATGCTCTGACAAATGATAGGGATTCACAAAACAAGTTGGCACACAATGTTGTTTTCGGCATTGTGGGCTTACCGGATATTCGTCGAGTCTGCTACTGGGTTTACACCTTTCTGGTTGGTCTATGGTTTGGAAGCCATTCTGCCAATCGAATGCAAGATACCCTCTTTAAAACTAGCTGTTGAACTCCTACCAAACACTTCTGCTGAGGAAGAACATCTATTGTATCTTATGCGATTAGATAAAACTCGACACGATGCTAACCTAGTCATAGAAGCCTAGAAAAAATGTGTCAAGGCCCAATACGACAAACATGTCAATCCTCGCGTTTTCTCCGAAGGAGACCTGGTTCTCCTCTACGAACAAGATCAAGATATGCTAGGAGCTGGAAAATTCAAAGCCATGTGGTGAGGTCCTTATATCGTTAGACGATTTTTGGAAAAAGGGGATTACGAGTTAGTAGATTACGATGGTATCCCTTTAAGTGAACCCAGAAATGGGTTGTACTTGAAGAAGTACTATGCATAAGATCACTGTCACATACCCACTACCTCAATCAAATTTTCGCTGATTTCTGCAGAATCCAAGCCCTCGAATTACCTACGGAGGCCTAGTGAAAGCTAGCTCTCTCTCTCTCTCTCTCTCTCTCTCTCATGTGATCGCGGGCTGTGATGATAGGTCAAATAATCATGGCGGCTCTTTGTATTTCATGCGTTGGCTCTATAGGAATGCCGAATCATTCGACTCTGCTACTGTCGAACCCTGACAGGGCTAGTGACTGGCCAATAGGGACAAATCCCTACAGGGTTAGCAAATGGCCAATAGGAATGGGACCTGTCGTGCGGTTCAGTGGAGTACAGGTGGTGAGAGGGGAAACATGACACGATGGGCAGCGTGACAAGAGATGGGTCCCACCTCACATGCCACACCATTCCGTACCTCCCCCCCCCCATTAAAGGTAGAATGGCAAGGGGGGTCTGGAATTCACCTAAATGCCATTGATCAAGGCAAATTGATCCTAACTGTTCCTAAGTTGCATGTACGATTCCGGACCCCCCCCCCCCCACCGCTAAAGGTAGAACGGAAAGGGGGCTCTAGAATGAAACCTCAGCCGTAGATCTGGGCGGGTGGACTTTGGTCGTTCAGATCTGCTCGCCACTTACCCTAAGGTACATTCGCACCCCGGCTTAAAGTTGACTTCTCTTCCCCACATATGATGATCATTATAGACCCTGAGATCCTCTGAAGGAATCTCGTCCATTCATCGGGTTTTAACCACATGCTAACATCTCACTATTTATAAGTCTGGATTTATCAAGGCAAGAGCCTGACCACTTGTCAACGGAACTCCTGAATCCCTGATTCCTGATTTCCCAAAATGGGTAATCTCTCGACACGTAGCCTCCTTAAATCAGATGGTCCAGATCTGTCCCAGGGTTTCCACCATGGAAAGTCTTGATCTCTCATCACTAGGACTCCCAAGTTCGCGATTCCCAATTTCCTGAAACGGGTAATCTCTCGACATGTATCCTCCTTACATCGGACGGTCTAGAAATGTCCTAGGGTTTCCACAATGGAAAGTCTCGATCTCTCATCACTAGGACTCTCGAGTTCGTGATTCTCGATTTTCTGAAACAGGTAATCTCTCGACACGTAGCCTCCTTACATCGGACGGTCTAGATCTATCCTGGGATATCCACCATGGAAAGTCCCGATCTCTCGTCACTAGGACTCCCGAGTTTGCGATTCTCGATTTCCCGAAATGGGTAATCTCTCGACATGTAGCCTCCTTACATCGGATGGTCCAGATCTGTCCCGGGGTTTCCACCATGGAAAGTCCCGATCTCTTGTCACCAGGACTCCCGAGTTTGCGATTCCCGATTTCTCGAAATGGGAAATCTCACGACACATGGCCCCCTTAATTCAGACGGTCTAGATCTATTTTGAGGCTTTCACCCTCATTCACTGGGGGTTTAACCCTCGGGTATCTCCTAACAGATCCAACGACTGTCGGGTTTTTCAGCTGAGATCTAATGGCTCAGACAGGTTCCTAACTTGTGAATTCTCCCACGACTTCCTGGACGTGGAAAAACCAACAGTCCAGATGTTCTCATGGACCTTGGGGATCTACGATCCCGATCTCTTCACTACCCACGAAGACACAGAGAAACCAAGTGGTAAGGTGTTTAACACCCTACTTTCTCCTACCAATCTAACGGTTGTGTGTGACCACAGGTTTCCCGATGGAATCTCGTCCGTCGATCAATACCTATCAGGGTTAAGGCACTTAACACTCCATCTTCTTCTTCTGATATGACGATCATGAGTGACCACAGATATCCCGATGGGATCTCATCCATCGATCAATACCTATCAAGGTTAAGGCACTTAACACTCCATCTTCTTCTTCTGATCTAACGGTCGTGACTGACCACAGATCTCCCGACGGGATCTCGTCTGTCGATTCGATACTTCATCCTTATGATGCCATATTGGATTTTTAAGAGGATCATTTCTTCTCATGCAGGGTTACTAAGGCCTTGCACCTTCACATTCTCTTTCCCAGTTCTTGATGGGATTTTCAAGAAGGGTATATCTATGGGGAGGTTAACCCAGGGTACTATCTAAGCCAGATAAGGATATCGCTCTCCCGAGAACCAGACGTGAAGTCTGAATTAGATCAGTACGCACATAAATAACAATTTATGAGAACATAAGCCATACATAGTCTTTCCATATAAACATACAACTACCAGTACTGATCAAGACACCATACAGACATTATTATAATTAAATCATTCACAATTTCACAACTTATGATCATAAATGTTAGCATACATATATTTCAAGATGCCAGAGGCAAAACACTTATCAGAAATAACACCAGGGGTTATGCAACTGCTGAGAGGGGTACTTGTTTCCACCCAACAGTAGGCTCAGCGACTCCCATCAGATTTACCACTAGCCACCCCCAAGCTGAGACCACGATGTTGTGAGACTACGTCTCTGTTTTCCAGTGACCAAGAGAGAAGGTTACTCTCCTCCCTCTCTAATGTCACTCACTCTGCATATCACCAGAGTTCTCTTTCTCCCCTCGCGTCTGCCCCCAATCTCTTCTCCCCCACACCTTATCCTCTTGCAAGGTTGCGTGTGGCGTGATTTACCTCACACTGGTTAGGCCTGACGGCTCTATGGATGGGTGGTTCACCTCCACATCCCTCATTAATTCCTGAGGAGCCATCTACCTACCAGTCTGCGAGAAATTTAATTTGGGGCCGGCGAGCCGCTTTTGGTTCTCCAGGCCAGTGAAGTCCAAACATGGTATTAATTCTCGGTGGAAGTTAACGCTACCTTTCCAGGTGCCTTCCACCGCCATCGTGGTCTCTTTTTCTGCACATCCCCTCTCAACAGTCCTGCAATATAAATTCATAATGTTATTCACATTCATCGACCTTTTCCACAAGGTCCAGTCACATCACATATTCACATTTCTGAGTTTTCCACAGTTCTGGCCAGTCAAGTTATTTTTACAAACTGGGGGAAACAGGGTGTTACAATTCCCTCCCCCTTAAAGGAACATCGTCCTTGATGTTCTTATCTTTTAACATGAATTTCATGTACAGAAGTAAACAAAATTGGATATGCCTGTCTCATGGAATCCTCCATTTCCCATGTAGCCTCATCTGGGCCAAAATGTCTCCACTGCACCTTTACATGTGCAATAGTTCAGTTTCAGAGCGGGGTTTCCTTTCTGTCCAATATGCATTGGGGTTTTGGTAGAAATTCTCCCTCCGGTTCCACTTGGATCACAAACCAGTCAATTATATGATTAGAATCATGTACATATTTCTTCAATAATGAAACATGGAAAACATTATGTGCTTTTACTATGGGAGGAAGTGCTAGCCGATAGGCTATAGGTCCCACTTTATCTATAACCTCAAAGGGTCCATAATACCGGGGTTCCATCTTGGCACAAGCTCCCATTTTCAAGGAACTCCTTCTGGGCTTGATTCTGAGATATACATGGTCTCCCATTTTGAACTCTCTTGGAGTTCTCTTTTGATCGGCATAGCTTTTCTGTCGGTTCTGAACGACCTTCAGATTTTGTTTTATCTGAGTCACTTGCTGTTCCATTTCTTTCAACATGTCGGGTCCAAAAGAAATCATATTTACAGGATTACTCCAACTAACTAGAGTATTACATGGCCTACCATAGAGGACCTCGAAGGGCCTCATCTTTAAGGATGCTTGGTAGCCGTTGTTGTAGGCGAATTCTACCAATGGCAGGTAGTCTTCCCATTTCCTAGGTTGATGCATTACATGCATCCTTAACATATCCTCTAATATTCGATTCACTCTTTCTATCTGTCTGTTGGTTTGAGGGTGATAGGTAGTGCTAAACAACAATTTGGTCTCTAAAACAGCCATCAGTGATTTCCAAAAATTGGAAGTAAATTTTGTGTCTCTGTCAGACACTATCTCTTTCGGCATACCGTGTAGTCTGAATACCTCTTTCATGAATACCTGGGCGATATCTATCACCTTGTAGGTTGATTTGATGGGGATGAAATGAGCAGACTTACTTAGTTTATCCACCACTACCATAATGGAGTCATTCTGTTTGGTTGAAGTTGGCAATCCAGTGATAAAATCCATGGAGATGGTTTCCCATTTCCATTTTGGGATGGGTAAAGGGTGTAATAGTCTTGTTGGGTGTTGATGTTCTGCTTTAACCTGTTGGCACTCTATGCATTGGGCCAAATATTTGGCTATGTCTTTCTTCAATCCAGGCCAATAAAATTGTTTCCAGGTGGTAGTGATCATTTTCTGGTATCCTGGGTGACCAGTGTATGGTCTTTTATGTAGTTCATCCATAATGAACCTCTTCAAGTCGTCACAATTTGGAATGTACAATCTATCTCTGTAAGTAAGCAGACCTCCTTCGGTCATCTGGTAGCTTTCATATTTTACTCCAGCGGGTTCTTGTTGTAGGTATAGGGTCACAGTCTAAATGAAGGGATCTGTCTCTTGTTCATTTCTGACTCTGTTCTTGACATCTGTCTCACAGGTACTCACCGCTGCCAGGTGAATTATTTTCATGCTTCTACTAAGGGCATCGGCCACATTGTTTTCCTTCCCTTTAATGTGTTTGATTTCAAAATCAAATTCGCTAGGGAGGGCCATCCATCTAGCTTGTCTATCATTAAGCTTTGGTTGGTCAAACAAATACCGCAATCCACAGTGATCTGTCATAAGTACAAATTTTCTTCCCAAGAGGTAATGCCTCCACATTTACAAGGCATGCACTATGGCAACCAGTTCTAGATCATGAGTCACATAGTTGACTTCATGTTCATTCAATTTTCAGGATTCATAGCAGATCACACTTCCTTTCTGCATAAGGACTCCTTCAAGACCTTCCTTACAGGCATCTTTGCACACAAGGAAGTCAGCTTCTGGGTCAGCGATTTTCAACACGGGTGCATGGGTCAGTAGATGTTTCAGGGTTTGTAATCTTTCTTCACATTTCTGTGTCCACAGGAATTTTGTCCCCTTCTTCTGGAGGGCAGTAATTGGACAACCAATCTTGGAGAATCCTTTTGTAAATCTCCTATAGTATCCCGCTAATCCCATAAAGGATCTGATGTCTGAGACATCCTTTGGGGTAGGCCATTCCATGATAGACCTGATCTTGTCAGGATCTATTGCTACCCCTTCCTCAGACAGAACATGTACCAAGTAATGTATTTGCTTTTGAAAGAAGTTACATTTGTTGAATTTAGCATAGAGCTGATGCTCTCTTAGCACTTGCAACACAAGTCTAAGATGCTCTTCATGTTCTTCTCTATTCTTAGAGTAGATTAATATGTCAACAATAAAAACTAGTACAAATTTATCTAAAAATTTACTGAGTACATTGTTCATTAAGCACATGAAAGTGGCAGAAGCATTGGTTAACCCAAATGGCACTACCACAAACTCATAGTGACCATACCGTGTCCGGAAGGCAGTTTTATGGATGTCTTCACCCTTGATTCGGACTTGATGGTATCCCAACCTCAAGTCAATCTTTGAGAAAATAGACGCGCCTCCCAACTGATCGAATAGGTCATCGATCCTAGGAAAGGGGTACTTGTTCTTTATGGTTACTTTATTGAGTTGTCTATAATCTATACACAGTCTAAGGGTGCAATCCTTCTTTTTCAAAAACAGGACTGGTGCTCCCCATGGGGACACGCTGGGTCGAATATAACCCTTATCGATCATTTCTTTCAGTTGCAATTTGAGTTCCACTAACTCAGGTGTGCTCATCCGGTAGGGTGTCCTAGACACCGACACTGCTCCTGGTGTAAGCTCTATCGAGAAGTCAATGTCTCTTCTCGGAGGTAGACCCAGTACCTCTTCCAGAAACACATCTCTGTATTCTCTCAGGATACGGTGATCATCATGGCTTGGTTTATCACCTTCGATTGTTTTCAACACTTGTATTGCATAAAGGGTGTTAACTCCCAAAATGAAACCGTCCTTTCGGCCGAGTTTTGGGTGGATATCATAGCTTTCAGTAGTAGCTTCAAGTCATTTTTGAGTTTTTCAGTTCAGAAAAATTTTGGTTTTTTTTAGTGTGTCTTAGGAAATAATCGAAAATGAAGTCTTCCATTTCAAAAATACGACTGTTTTCTTTCAACATCTAACATCACGTCTTAAAACCTATTGTGTGCTGTGGAAAGCGCTAGCTTTCAACAGGTAACTGCGTTGTTTCATCAGTTCAAGTGCTGCGGAAAGTAACGATGTGCGAAAAGCCCGACAGACAATTCGCACGTGGCACGATACGGAGAATATTCGCTTTCACGCTAAGAAATGTTTTTAAATGATGGGGCATGTGGTTTTGCTTTCAGCAGCTAAAGTATGTTTTCCTATCAAATGCCGAGCTGTGGAAAGTGTTCACTTCCCGCAGCTAACAGGGTTTTCCGAAAAGACCGTATAATGATGAAAGTGGCAAGCGAGCCTGATGGTAGGAAAACTCTTCAACATCGTAGCTGCGTGAAGCACGATCACATGCTCATTACCCACGCACGCACAAAATTATGATTTGATCATCCCCACGTCACAACGAGATCTGACACATGCGCTGGAGGAAGCAAGCTATCAGGGTAGTTTAAGTTTGTATCACTGGATATGACAGGAATTTGAAATCTTTCACAACCAACGCGCAACCATGATCACACCCGAAATGGTAAGATCGCATCCGGGGGCGCAGGTACAGATGAGGTTCAGGAAATCTGACACCATCAAATC
>ML789080.1:29845-59251 GCA_009831015.1 Picea engelmannii | reverse complement strand
ATTATTTTGAAGATATGCCAGCGTGCCATACCTCATTAAATGGCATGCAAAACGGTTCAAAATTAAAGCATACGAGGAAATTTTGGTTTTGCTTTCAATGCCATATCCTACAACTCAGCCAGGAGTATTGTGAGAATGAAACAATTAAACACAGGTGTCACGCTGCCCCAAGGAATCGCAGAAGCTGGAAGCTGGAGAGAGCAGCTGAAAGATTTTTTCATAATGAAGACAGTTCGAATGCTATTTTCTGTTATAGTAGACTTTACTGTTATAGCTGTTCAAAGTAAAATAGGACTGTTCTTGTTTTAATAACAGATCCACATTTTTAGGATCTGTGCAACTGTATTGTAAAGGCTATATATGCCTATTTTGAAATCAAACAAGGGTTCGAACTTGGAGAGACTTTGTTGTATGTTTGGGTTGCTGTTTCTAATAAAAAATCACAGTTTTCTCTTGTTGTTGTGATCAGATATTTCATCCACCATTTTTCTGCACTCTGTTCAAATTAGCTTAGCCTGTGCTCATGATTTGGATTGAGAAACTTCCTATTGCTGTGTGTGACCCGATGTTATGCATGTATTTGGTTGCATAAACCTTGCATGTTAATATACTTGGTTGTCTCAGAAATATCCTGCATACCATTTCTGTTATTTATCATCTGATTTACAGTTTCTAAGAGCACTGGTTCATTTAACTATTCGATAAGCAACCTTTCCATCGAGCTATTGTGGTATCCCATCGATCCATTTGCTAAAAGGATATTGAATTCTCAAGTTACCAGGCATACTTAGTTTACAACCATAAGTAGTTTCCTGGAGTGATAACAAAGGGGACACCCTTTTTGGCAATACTTTTTCATTTGCAGGGCTGATATTTGCCTCACTGAGACTAGTTTTCGGATCCCTTGAAGGGTTATCCTTTTTCCTTCTTTGCTCACACATTCTACGGTTTTATGGTAACAGTCTAGTCTGGCTTTATGGGCGGCCAGCCAGTCCATACCAATCAACAGATCTTATGATCCCATGGGTAATACGTTAAGGGTTGCTTGGGTGGGGAATTCACCCAACATTAATTGGCAGGCTGGTATGACCTCTACTACCCTTCTTTTCGTGCCAGTGGCTAACTGTACCAACCATGGCTTGGTTTGTTTTCGTGGTTGTAGCTTACACTTATCAACAGCTCTAGGGGCTATATAACTCAAATTTGAACCATGGTCAATCAAAATAGACACTAGATGGTTGAAAATCATACCTTCTATTTCCACCACTGAAGCTTGGTGGTTAGCTTGGTTATTGTCCAAGGCTGCATAAATCTGAGGCACACTCCCTACCACATCATTGACTATGGTAGCTTCCTGAATGTTATAAACTTTCCGACTGTTCTATTGTCGGTGTGGACAGTCTCTCAGGAGATTCTCTTCTCCGCAACCCCAGCATTTTAGAGGTTCTCTCTTTGGGTTATCAGTCTTCACTGGTATAGGTCCAGAAGTTTTATTTCCACCCAATGAGGGAAAGTTCTACTGGAGTACACTTTGGGCTGGAAAGTTCATTCTGGGGTTCTTCTTGTAGTTCTTAAATCCTGAGGATTTGATCCCCTTTTTCTGAAATCTCGAACCACTCTTCTATTTCCAGTCTCCATGAGACTCTGCCCGATGTCCATACTGTTCATGACAGTATGTCACCTTTCGGATAGTGTCTTCTAAGGTCTTTGGCTCGTCAAACTCAATTCAGTTCCAGTATTCCTTGGGTAGCCCACTAATGAAGCGTTGCGCCTTCGCCTTCTCTGCTGTGATGTAGGGTACATATCTCAATAGGTCGAGGAATTTGTTGACATATTCCTCTATAGTGCGTTGCCCTAGTTTGAGTTCATAAAGCTCTTTAGCTTTCTTGTCGAAATATTTTTCTGACAAATACTTCTTCCAGAAGTACTTCTCAAACTGTTTCCAGGACAGGTCCTCGTCGCGGACCCCTTTCATATTCTTAAGATCTTCCCACCAGATGGAAGCTTTTCCGTTCAGATTGAAAGTGGCCACTCAGGCCTTCAAATTCTTTGAAAAATCATGGACTCTGAAATATTTCTTCAGTCCAAGTAGCCAGGCCTCGGCTTAATCTCCCTTATTTATCTCACCGTCGAAAGAGGGAGGTTTGGCCTTTCTGAATTCCTCAAATTTATGACCCTTGGAAGTCTTTTGCTTCTTCTGTTTTCTTCAAGAATAGGAACCGGTCCTGCTGCTGGAAGAGCCTTTTGAATCACTAGCTTCCTTCTCAAAGGAAACATATGTAACTGGTCCTTTACCTTTGGGGTGGACCTTCCTTGAGGTGCTTCTTTTAGTATGGCCACTGATATGACCATGTTTCTGCATCTCGGGTTCATGCTGCATTTGTCGCTATAGGTCGGATAAGCTCTGCAGTAAAACTGCATTAATTTCAGTTTGTTTTTCTTGTTCTTTCATCATTCTTTCATTGTTAGCCTTGCATCTTTGCAATTCAACCATGAGACTCCTCACAGTCTCAACTAGATCTGGAGGGGTTCCTATTTCTCTTCTTTCGTCAGACTCTTCGTCTCTATTATGGGATCCTTCTCCCATCTCTTGGTGAGTCACCATTCTCTGCATCTGTAAATTCCCATGGTTGATTGTCTGCTTGGGTGAAAAGACAAACGATGTTTATTAGTCAAGTGTTAGATACATTTTATAACCTGCACATAAATTTATAACGTTTTCACATGCATACACAGTCGGGTTCTCATTTCCAAGTTTTAATCCTGGACAAGAGAGTTAAGTTAGGGGGTTACTCCTCGTAGGAGTTCTTTGAACGGAGCTTATGAACAACTCGTTCATGAGCCCAATTAGGCCGAGTGTTGTAACCATGATCTGATACCACTTTATCACATACCCACTACCTCAATCAAATTTTCGTTGATTTCTGTAGAATAAAAGCCCTCGAATTACCTACGGAGACCTAGAGCAAGCTAGCTCTTTCTCTCTCTCTCTCTCTCTCATGTGATCACGGGCCATGATCATAGGTCAAATAATCATGGTGCCTCTTTGTATTTCGTGCCTCGGTGCTACAGGAATGTCGAATCATTCGACTCTGCAACCACCGAACCCCGACAAGGCTAGTGACTGTCCAATAGGGACGAATCCCTACAGGGTTAGCAAATGGCCAATAGGAACGGGACCTGTTGCACGGTTGAGTGGAGTACAGGTGGCGAGAGGGAAACGCAACACGATGGGTGGTGTGATAGGAGATGGGTCCCACTTCACACGCCACACCATTCCGGACCCCCCCGCCTCCATTAAAGGTAGAATGGAAAGGGGGGTCCAGAATTTTCTTGAATGTTGTTGATCAAGGCGAATTGATCCTAACCGTTCCTGAGTTGCATGTACGATTCCAGACCCCCCCCCCCCCCACCGCTAAAGGCAGAACGACAAGGGGGCTCCGGAATGAAACCTCAGTCGTAGATCTGGGTGGGTGGACTGTGGCTGTTCATATCTACTTGCCACTTACCCTAAGGTGCATTCGTGCCCCGGCTTAAAGTTGACGTCTCTTCCCCACATCTAACGGTCATTATAGACCCTGAGATCCTTCGAAGGAATCTTGTCCATTCTTCGGGTTTTAACCACATGCTAACATCTCACTATTTATAAGTTGGGATTTATCAAGGCGAGAGCCCGACCACTTGTCAATGGAACTCCCAAATCCCCGATTCTTGATTTCTCGAAACGGGTAATCTCTCGACACGTAGCCTCCTTAAATTGGATGGTCCAGATCTGTCCCAAGGTTTCCACCATGGAAAGTCTCGATCTCTTTTCACTAGGACTCTCGAGTTCGTGATTCCCAATTTCTTGAAATGGTTAATCTCTCAACATGTAGCCTCCTTACATCAGACGGTCCAAATTTGTCCTCGGGTTTCCACCATGGAAAGTCTTGATCTCGCGTCACTAGGACTCCCGAGTTTGTGATTCTTGATTTCCCAAAATGGGTAATCTCTTGATACATAGCCTCCTTACATCGGATGGTCCAAATCTATCCTAGGGTTTCCACCATGGAAAGTCCTGATCTCTCATCACTAGGACTCCCAAGTTCGCGATTCCTAATTTCTCGAAATGGGTAATCTCTCGACACATATCCTCCTTACATCGGACGGTCCAGATTTGTCCTAGGGTTTCCACCATGGAAAGTCCCGATCTCTCGTCACCAGGACTCTCGAGTTTGTGATTCCCAATTTCCTGAAATGGGAAATCTCATGACACGTGGCCCCCTTAAATCAGATGGTCCAGTTCTATTTAGGGGCTTTCTCCCTTATTCACTAGGGGTTTAACCCTCGGGTATCTCCTGACAGATCCAATGACTGTGGGTTTTTTTAGTCAAGATTTGATGGCTCAGACAGGTTCCTAACTTGTGCATTCTACCATGACTTCCTGGACGTGGAAAAACCAACGATCCAGATGTTCTCATGGACCTTGGGGATCTACGATCCCGATCTCTTCGCTACCCATGAAGACATAGAGAAACTAAGTGGTAAGGCGTTTAACACCCTACTTTCTCCTACCAATCTAATGGTCGTGTGTGACCACAGGTTTCCCGATGGAATCTCATCCGTCGATCAATACCTATTAGGGTTAAGGCACTTAACACTCCATCTTCTTCTTCCGATCTGACGGTCGTGAGTGACCACAGATCTCTTGACAGGATCTCGTTTGTCGATCAATACCTATCAGGGTTAAGGCACTTAACAATCCATCTTCTTCTTTCGATATGACGGTCGTGAGTGACCAAAGATCTCCCGATGGGATCTCATCCGTCGATTCGATACTTCATCCTTATGCTACCATCATGGGTTTTTAAGAGGATCCTTCCTCCTCGTGCAGGGTTACTAAGGCCTTGCGCCTTCACATTCTCTTTCCTAGTTCTTGATGGGCTTTTCAAGAAGGGTATCTCTATGGGGAGGTTTAACCAGGGTACTATCTGAGCCAAATAAGGATATCGCTCTCCTGAGAACCAGACGTGAAGTCTGAATTAGATCAGTATGCACATAAATAACAATTTGTGAGAACATAATCCATATGTAGTCTTTCCATATAAACATACAACTACCAGTACTGATCAAGACACCATACAAACATTCTTATAATGAAATCATTCACAATTTCACAGCTTATGATCATAAATGTCAGCATACATATATTTCAAGATGCCAGAGGAAAAACACTTATCAGAAATAACACCAGGGGTTATGCAACTGCTGAGAGGGGTACTCATTTCCACCCAATCGTAGGCTCATCGACTCCCAACGGAAATACCACTAGCCACCCCCGAGCTGAGACCACGATGCTATGAGACTGCATCTCTGTTTTCCAGTGACCAGGAGTGAAGGTTACTCTCCTCCCTCTCTATTGTCACTCACTCTGCATATCACCAGATTTCTCTTCCTCCCCTTGCGTCTGCCCCAATCGCTTCTCCCCCACAGCTTATCCTCTTGTGAGGTTGCGTGTGGCGCAATTTCCCTCATGCTGGTTAGGCTTGACGGCTCTACAGATGGGCGGTTTACCTCCCCATCCCTCATTAATTCCTGAGGATCCATCTACCTACCAGTCTGTGAGACATTTAATTCAGGGCCAGTGAGCCTCTTTTGGTTCTCCAGGCCAGTGAAGTCCAAATACGGTATTAATTCTCGGTGGAAGTTAACGCCACCTTTCCAGGTGCCTTCCACCGCCATCATGGTCTCTTTTTCTACACATCCCCTCTCAGTAGTCCTGCAATATAAATTCATAATGTTATTCACATTCATCGACCTTTTCCACAAGTTCCAGTCACATCACATATTCACATTTTTGAGTTTTCCACAGTTCTGGCCAGTCCAGTTATTTTTACATACTGGGGGAAACAGGGTGTTACAATCACCTGTGCATGAGTACCTGTATTTTTATTGTATCATACTTCTTGTGTGTTACTGTAGTTTTCTTTTGTCATTATCTGGTCTCTGCCCTTATGTGACATTGTGTTTGATTTCCATATTTCGGAGTCTTCGCTACCCTACATTGGCTTCGCTGATGGTGCTAGCCATAGTACTCAGAACCTTGCTTCCGCTGCATGGGCAATTTACACCCCTACAAATGAACTTGTCTCTTTACGAGGTGTGTGCCTCAGCCATGCAACCAACAATATTGCAGAGTATAGCACCATTATCAAATTGTTGATTGATGCTATGTTGCTCGGAATCCATCATTTAGTTGTGTGACTCGATTCGCAGCTCGTAATACTACAATTAAGTAATGTCTATACTATTCAAAGTCCTACTTCGTTACGGGTGTATTTTCGAATTTGCCTCTTGGAATGTTATTTTGATTATATTGAATATCAACATATTCCTAGACGTCTAAATAAATTAACTGATGCATTAGCTAACTATGTATTAGACAGACATTTGGGTCATTTAGAAATCAATCACATCAATTTTCACACAACACAAGATAAACCGGTAGAAGCCATATGTATATATAACGATCAAAAAACCTTTTTACAAAAAGTTATGTCCAAGGACCAAAATTTCAAAATCTGAATCTCATAGCTTCTACAAAGTGACGTCATGGATGACGTTCACAGTAAAACACGACTTCTCGGGCAACCCTACGAAGCAGTTGGCCAATGGACTCTAACACTCCTACTGTATGATGTTGATAGCGTCGCAAAACCTCTCCAAGAGGCATGTCTGGAATGTCTACTGTCAAACCCTCCAGGTTTTGTTCCACCACTTCGTAATATTCAGCATCCCATCGTGGCACTGGAGCCACCTCTCCTCGTCGCTGAATAGGAGAAGTACCAGGTGGTCGGTAAGGCCCCATGTCTGTGTCATCAAAAAATAATTTTGTATTTAGACCTTGGACGAACATAAAAACATTTGAATATGATAAAATTCACAAAAAATTTTAAAAAGAAAAAAAAGGTGTACTTCTTACCAAGATCCCCCCACTGAGCGCCTTCGGGCAGGGCCAAGTCCAGATCTCCTCAGAAGTCCAACCCGGCATAGGCATAATCATCGACCATCAACATCTGCGCTTGCAACCAGTTGAAGAAGGCATCATTGTATTTGATAACTGGTCCAACTACGTGTCGATCCATAAGCTGACACCACCTCAGCATTCTTGGATCTATTGGAGCCGGTAAACCCCACTCAACCTGCAGCCTCAGCAAGGGAACCCTCTCAAGAAAAGACACCAACAAAGACCCGTATGCAAATTGCTTCAGGTTGCCTCACCTGCATTTGGTCAACTGCCTCTTCATGCTACGAAGCACTACGTCTGCCCAGTTAAAAACCCGTGGCTCAGTACACTCTATGGAATACTGAAATTATATTTGGAGAGCCATGTGAGGAGCAGTGCTCCCATCCATGTGAGCAATGGTGAACAAAATAGTGTGAAGGGTCAAATCCCACACTCCCCAAATGGCTAATTTCCCTTTGCTCCTCTCTGCCTCTAGAACACAGTGCAAATGGCAGTACTCACTCATGGGCAGCCCACCACCTCTGCTACCAGTCAGGCTCGTGTGGTACCCATGCCGTGATAGTCCTGTCAAGAAGTAAATATCCTCAATATCCAAGGACAATGTGTGGACCCTTACATGGAATACCTGCTGGTTGGGATCCCACATATGCACAAGGTACTCCAATAACCTGACTTGGGCCCTCATACCCGGGATACGAAAGAATTTCAGGAGACCACAGTCTCACAAAGAGACAATAGTGGCCGGATGATTCCCGACAATAGCATCATCTTATTCATGCTCTCTTTCACACCATTCTAGAACCATGGTGATAGCCAAATACCTGCACAAGAAGCATAAGAAGAAGATCAACAACTCTATTCAACATTTGGTAACTTCTTCATTGAGAAAAATTCAAAAAAAAATTCTACTTTGTGGTTCTTGCAGGTGCCCTTTAGGCACAGTGCAAGGTTCTCGCAGGTGCCTTTGGGGTCACCTGTGAGAATGAGGTATTCTCGCGGGTCCCATGTGGCTAGCCTACAAGAATGGCTGAGCACAACTTTAACCCCTAAAACAAACTCAAAAACATGATTTTTGCCAATGAAAATGAAAAATTGAACCATGAAAAGATAGAGGACAAGGAGCTTACCTCACTGTCGGAGACGATTCGTCGAATGGATGCTCATAACTCTAGCAATCGAACGCCGAAATTCAAGGGCAAAAGAGGGGTTTTGGACTGAAATATTGGTAAAGTTAAAATGACCATGGTAAAAACAACTTTTACCCCTTTATATTTACTTTTACCATTTGTTATTGGATTTTATAATTGTTTATTTATTAAAACCTAATGCCTAATACCCTTATGAGTGCAACTTTTGCAGACGTAACTGTTAGGACCACACAATGTACCTTTTTGCCCATACTTTTTGCCACCATTACACTCTTGTTTCACTCACATTTAAACTCATATTATCACTTTATCATATCTTTCCAAAGGTATACAACGTCTCTTCTCTTTACTATATGTTTAATCTGTTTTGCATATAATTTTACATCACTCTCGTACTTAACCATTGATTAGAAATGTATAAGTGTTGAAACAATTTGAACTGCAGATTAGCATTGAGGCCTGATGCTGAAACAACAACTCACAGAAGCTGTTACACAGTCTGTGGACTACGATGCTGAAACAACAACTCACAGAAGAAGTTGTTACACAGTCCGTGGTCGACGATGCTGAAACACAGAAGAAGCTATTACACAGTCCATGGTCGACAATGCTGAAACACAGAAGAAGTTGTTACACAGTCCGTGGTCAACGATGCTAAAACACAGAGGAAGCTGTTACACAGTTCGTGGTCAACGATGCTGAACAACAAATCACAGAGATTGACTACAACAGTTGCACCGTGAGCTAAGCATCAACCATCGTTGCTGCCTGAGAAGTGCTGAAACAGTCAAAACACAAATCTCGTGGCTGAAACAGCCCGCGATTTGCGATGCCGAAACATCATACAACAACAGTAACAAGAAACAAATAAAGAAGCTGTTACTCCAGCCGCAATAGCAACACCTCACTCAGCACTTGTAATAGCATTTTGTTGCGGGAGACTAGGATATCCTATTCCAGTTTAGAAAGTCGATCTGACTAAGAATAGGACTCAGATATACACCTGTAATTCGTTGATCAATTGTATCGAAGGGATTCTCTTCTTTAAATAAGAGGAAATCATCATTCGAGATCATCTTCGGTTTTTGTACTAAGAAGGTTTTACAGAGAAGGATGTACTTCATTTCAGATTGTAATATGATACATTGATAGATGAATAAAAGACTGTTCTGAGCATTTCTCTCTAGCTTTTCCATTTTAGGGGAATCTTGTGAGAAGGGAGGGCCCACCTTCTTCACAAGATTCACTTGTTAGCTTTGTAGTATGTTAGTGTGATTTTTGTTTATGCCTTGATTAAATTCTGTTTTGCTGAAACACTACTTTATTGAATTCTGTTTTGCTGAAATACTACTTTATTGAACTCTGTCTTGCTGAAACTCTGCTTTACTAAGCATTACATTGTTTTCATGTGATTCATGTTAATCATTTTAGTTAGCAATCCTGTTTGATAGTGTGCTAATCAGAAACAAGGTGCTGAAGTTTCCTGCTTGGGAAATAGGGTCCTGCTCTCTGTTAGGGATAGTTAGCCTTCAATGCATTAATGAGTTCATGAAAGTGTGCTAATCAGAAACAAGGTGCTGAAGTTTCCTGCTTGGGAAATAGGGTCCTGTTCTCTGTTAGGGATAGTTAGCCTTCAATGCATTAATGAGTTGATGAAAGTGTGCTAATCAGAAACAAGGTGCTGAAGTTTCCTGCTTGGGAAATAGGGTCCTATTCTCTGTTAGAGATAGTTAGCCTTTAGTACATTAATGAGTTCATGAAAGTGTGCTAATCAGAAACAAGGTGTTGAAGTTTCCTGCTTGGTAAATAGGGTCCCGTTCTCTATTAAGGGATAGATACCCTTCAGTGTGCATGTCAATTATTTTAGTTAAGCAATGAGTTCATGAAGTATGATGATCGGAAACAAGTGCTGAAGATTCCTGCTTTGGGAATAGGGTCCTTTTCTCTGGTTATAGAATAGTTGGTCTTTCCTGTTGCAGTATCTTGTTGTTATTTTAATGTAATCCAAGATTCTTAGATTAATCATTTCTTTAAACTCTGAGCTCTGCAATAGGTAGATTGCTTTCCTGTAATTCAAGTTAGAACTTTAGTTCGTTCAAGGCAAGTGTGATTAATATATTTTTTACTACAACTCTAGGTTGCTTTTGAGATTGATCATATACAGTGCGTGGTTACCTTTGAAATAAACAGACTTCCCTGGGTTGACAATTTATGTAGCACTTGATTGTTTAGTTAAATAAGCAATTATAGTGACCAACATTTTGGCGCCATTGTCGGGGAAGGTAATTATAGATTTCAAAAGCACTTATGATTTTTCAGATACAAAGATTGCATGAGAGGACGTGGAGACCCCAAAGACACTGACCCTATAGGTGGCAGGGGCAGAGGAAGAGGAGGAAGAAAGACTTATATTGACGAGATTATATCAAAGTCTGAATCTGCTGCTCGACGACCAAATACTCGGAAACCAAAATCCCAACCTTCATTTCAAGCAAACTTTGAAACATGAAAAGAAGTTTGGAGTCCTAAGACAGTCCAGAAACCAGCAAGAAACATTGAGGACAGAACAAGCGCAGCAGGGGAGCAGACAGAAGAAAACATGGATGAGTACAATGAAGAATTGCATCACAAAGAACATGCAGGTCTTGAAGGAGAGGTAAATGACGAAAACTCTTTCTCCACATTAAGATTTCCTATTGGTGATATTCCTAGAGGGGTAGCCCCCATGAAGAACATTCCACTCTCAGCACTACCTAATTTTCATGGTTTTTCTTTAGAAGATCTTGATGAATTCCTTTTTGAGTTTGATATATTATGCAGAAGTTATGATTATGTTTCCAATGCTCAAAAATTAAAACTATTTCCAGCAACATTAAAAGGAAATGCATAAGATGGTTTATGAGTATTGGAGGCCATGTAATCACAACATGGGACCAAATGAAACAGAAATTCCTGAACAAATACTAGGACTATTGCCGAACAAGAGAAAAGAGGGAGGAACTATTTAAGATGATGCAGAAAGAGGATGAAAATCTGGAGGACTTTGTAGAAAGGCTACAGTACAATCTACAAAGATCCAGTCACCCCAATGTAAGTAAAGACATTCTTAAAACTATATTATTAAAAGGAGTAAGGGATGATTGTCTAGATACGCTGAACATGCTTGGAAAAGGAGACATATCTAAGGAATCATACGATGAAATTGTTAACTTATGCAAAAGATGTTCAAGAGGAGCTTCATGAAATAGATCAAATAGCAGGGACACCACATTTTCAAGAGTCCAAAAATCAACCAGTGGGGGAGAAACAAGAGCCAAAATAGGTAATTTACTTGAAGGTTTTAAAACTGAAATGTTAAGCTCTTTTGCCTCACAAATTGACACCCTGCAGATTCAAAAGAAACAAGCAGAAGCAGAGGCAGCCCTATCCATCTTTTGTTCTAAATGCAGAGACAAGCACCCACGAATTGAATGTCCATTGGACAAAAAGCCAATATGCACCATCTATGATAAAGATCATGAAATTCAACAATGTCCATCTTTACCAGGGATCAAGGCAGCATTACAACCAACTGATGAAGAAGCTGAAGCTGTCTATCTGTTGACACAGAGAAGGCAATGGAAACCGCGGGGACAAGGTATGAATCCCAACATGCCATTTACATATTCTAATCATTGGAATAATTATGCTTCTTTCAATCAAATGAGTTACCCTCCCTATAATCAAATGCAATATCCAAATCAAATGAATTACCCACCCATGAAACAAACTAACCCACCCTTTGTTGATCCATCTATGTGGACTCCTTGGCCTCCACAACAACAACAACCATATCAGAACCAATGGAATCCAAGTTGGAGAGGACAACAACTCCCCTTACTAAATCAATTACCTCAAGCACAATTTCTACAACCACTCTCCTTACCATCAGGTACTCCACCAAACAATCAAATAATGAGACCCCAGCTACCTATACAACCTAACCCTAACCCCAATAATAAAATTGTGTAGTGCATTGATATTCATAACCAGCCTACACTTTCTCTTTTCCCTGTGCAATGCAACGATATTCATTTATGATCTGGGAGAATAGTATAACCTACCATAGTCGATGTTACCTCTTCTGATAAAGAGGAAACAAAAGAGCATGATGTACCTGAAGAGGTACAATCATCCTCTAACAATGCTGTTGAAACAACAAAACCACCATTTCCTGAGCGTTTAGCTTTGACTAAAATGCCTGAGCCACCAGCTTTCAATCTTCTAGGGGAATTACAAAATTTGTATGTCAAAATTCCTCTACTACAATCACTCCGAGACGTACCAATCTATGCCAGGATGATGCGAGACATTTGTGTTAAGAAGCCCGATAGGAAAATTAAGGATCCCCTCACAGTCCATGTTATGGGAGACTTGTCTGCACTAATGTCAGGTAAAGCCCCCCCAGTTAAATATGGTGATCCCAGCCACCCTACCGTCTCAATACAAGTTGGAAAAACGATAATCCCTTGAGTCCTGGTAGACTTAGGTGCCGCTATCAATATCATGACTCTAGAAACCTTACAACTGCTAGAACTGCAAAATGAAGTCAGAGACACCCCAACTATCCTAGAATTAGCTGACCAATCTACAATTAAACCAGAGGGAGTCATTGAATACCTAATTATCTTAGTGGAATCCTGGAATTATCCAGCTGACTTTGTGGTACTACAACCTAAAACAAAGTTGGGGGGCCACCCTCTAATTTTGGGTAGGCCTTGGCTAGCCACAGTAGATGCTTTTATTAGCTGTAGATCAGGTTCAATGACAATTTCCAATGGTTATGAAACTAAACAGCTTACCCTCTACCCTCACGCTACACCCCTGATTAATAATGATAATTCTGTATGGGTAGACTTTGATGATCAACTTACTCAACCCCTTTTGACTATCAGACAAGATCTAAGCCTTAAAGACTCCACCGAGGATGAAGTAATTAATAATTTTATTTGTGAGCCCTCCTCCATGACTCCAGAAACTCACAACCAGTTAGCTGCACTGTTGGAGTCAAATAATCAAGAAAACCTTAACTCTGAAAACCCACCTCAAACATATGCCACCATCTCTTCTAAAAGTATACCAGTAGAAATTGAACCTGGCAAAACACTGAACATAAACCCTAACCTGACAGATGTTGAAACACAACAGTTAATGAAGTTACTTTTGGAAAATAAAGAAGCATTCGCATGGGATTATACATATATGAAAGGAATCTCCCCTGAATTATGTACTCATCAAATATATATTAAGGAAGATTGTCGACCGATCTGCCAATCTCAACGACGAATGAACCCTAATTTAGGAGAAATCCTCAAAGAAGAACTTCGAAAATTGCTTGATGCAGGGTTTATTTATCCTATATCAGACAGTTAATGGGTGTCCTTGTTGGTAATAGTTCCTAAGAAAAACGGAAAATGGAGAGTATGTGTGGATTATAGAGCCTTAAATAAAGCACTCAAAAAAATCACTTTCCATTACCATTCATTGATCAAGTGTTAGACAGTTTGTCAGGGAAGAAATTTTTCTCATTTTTAGATGGTTTCAGTGGGTATAATCAGATCAAAATTGCACCTCAAGATAAAACCACTTTTACTAGCCCTTGGGGAACCTTTGCTTATAGAGTTCTCCCATTTGGGCTATGTAATGCACCAGCAACCTTTCAAAGAGAAGTTATAGGAATATTTTCTGATATGCTTAATGACTCTATGGAAATTTTTATGGATGACTTTACTCCTTATGGTGTTTCTTTTCAAGAATCACTACAAAACCTTGAGAAAGTGCTTAAACGATGCATACAAGCCCAACTCTCCTTAAGTACAGAAAAATGTCATATGATGATGAGTGAGGGAATAGTGCTTGGACATTTTATCTCATCTCAAGGAATTCAGGTAGACCCATCCAAGATACAAGTCATTAAGGATCTTCCTACTCCCAAAACCCAAACAGAGGTAAGAAGTTTTCTAGGACATGTTGGATACTACAGAAGATTTATCAAAAAAAATTCCAAAATAGCTTCTCCCCTATTTGTGTTACTGATGAAAAATGTTGAATTCAAATGGACTAATTCTTGCCAGGAAGCATTCAATACACTTAAACATCAGTTATCTATAGCTCCTATTCTTAGAGGACCTGACTGGACACTTCCCTTTCATATATCCTCTGATGCTTCAGATACTGCAATAGGAGTTGTCTTGGGACAAGAAGAAAATCATCTCCCTTATGCTATTTATTTCATCAGCAAGAATATGACTCCTGCTGAACTCAATTATACAGTCACCGAAAAGGAATTCTTAGCAGTTATCTATGCTATTAATAAATTTAGATGTTATATCACTGGCTACTCTACTCTTGTCCATACTGATCACTCAGATATCAAATATTTAATGAACAAACCTATCGCAAATGCTTGAGTCACCAGATGGTTACTATTATTACAAAAATTTGATATTACAATTATAGATAGACCAAAAAAAGAAAATGTAGTTACTGATTTCCTCTCTCGGATAAAACCTGAGGATGATACCCCAATAGATGATTCCTTTCCTGATGAATATCTATTTGCAGTTTCTGCTCACTCACCTTGGTATGCAGACATTGCTAACTACTTGGTTGCAGGGAAGTTACCACCACACCTATTCCACTGAGAGAAAAGAAGAATCATTCAACAAAGTGCTCAGTATAGCTAGATAAGTGGGTGTCTTTTCCATACAGGACCTGATCAAGAAATCCTAAGGTGCATTATAGAAGATGAGGTTTATGATCTACTAAAAGCTTGTCATGATGGCCCTTGTGGAGGGCATTTTGCTGATAAGAGAACAACACATAAAATTCTTAGGATGGGGTACTATTGGCCCTCACTTTTCAAAGATGTAAAGAAATATGTCTGGGCCTGTGATAGCTGCCAAAGATTAGGCCAACCTAATCATAGAGATGAAATGCCATTAAACCCCCAGATAGAACTTGAACCATTTGAAAAATGGGCCTTAGACTTTGTAGGACCCATTAACCCCCCATCCAATCAAAAAGTTTACATAGTGGTCTACACAGACTATATGACTAAATGGGTGGAAGCTAAAGAACTCCACAGAGAGACCGAAGAAGCATTTATAGATTTCTTATTTGAAGACATCTTCATCAGATTTGGAGTGCCAAAAGAATTAGTTACAGATGGATGACCCCCTTTCACTTCTCATGGTTTTAAAGCCACCCTTCAAAAATATCATATTAGCATAGAATGACTACAACATATCACCCCCAAGCCAATGGACAGGTGGAAAGCACAAACAAAGTAATAGAATCCATTCTCACAAAAACAGTGAAGGAAAACATAAAGGATTGATCCTACAGGCTCCCTGAAGCATTATGGGCCTACAAAACTACCTAGAGAAATACTACAGGATTCTCTCCCTATGAATTAGTCTATGGAAAGAGTGTTGTATTTCCTGTGGAATTTGAAATCAAAACCTTAAGAACTACTTTAGCTATCAACCTTGATTTGATCGATGCACAGACAACTAGGTTGCAACAGCTTAATGAATTGGTTGAGAAAAGACTAGATGCCATTCATCAGACAACTATGATTCAACAACAAAGATCAAAATGGCATGACAAAACTATCAAGAATAAGCAGTTCCAAAAAGGTAATTGGGCCCTACTGTATGACTCTCGATTCAAAGAATTTCAAGGGAAACTGCGTACAAGATGGCTTGGACCCTACGAAGTAGACACTGTTTTCCCCAATGGAATAGTAAGGCTCCTCATAATCGATGACTCTAAAACATCATTACTTGTAAATGGTCATCGGCTCCATCTGTACCAGCGCCCTATTTCCAAAGAATATTTTAAGGCCACATGTGTGGCAGACTCTCATTACCTCTTTTTAGAGGGGGCTCCTACCCCTCATTGCAATTAATTATTTTTAAGTTAATTTCTTTAGTATTAGATTAGATTTCATTTACTAATAATCCCTATCAAGAAATACCATGTTACAATTGATTTTTGCAGATTCCCGATCACAGCACAGGCCACTAGGAAAGGATGATTCTATTTCAAGAAGAGGCAAGATTTCCCATTGCTGAAACACCACTGTCAACAACTCTTTTCTCTTTCTTCATTGCTGAAACACCACTGTCAACAACTCTTTGCTCTTTCCCATTGCTGAAACACCACTGTCAGCAACTCTTTGCTCTTTATTCATTGCTGAAACACCATTGTTCAAAAAAAAATTTATTTCCCCCATTGCTGAAACACCACTGTCAGCAACCCCACACCATTTTCCCCCCTATCACTGTTCAACAACCTTTCACCACTTTCCCCATTGTTGAAACACCACTGTCAGCAACCCCACACCATTTTCCCCTATCACTGTTCAACAACCTTTCACCACTTTCCCCATTGCTGAAACACCACTATCAACAACCTTTCGTCATTTTCCCATTGCCATGGTTCAGCAATTCTTCACATTTCCCCATTAACGAAACAACACCATCCAACAATTGTTTCACCCTTTCTTTTATATTGCTGAAACACCACTGTCAACAACTTTTCACCTTCTCCCCATTGCCAAAACACTATAGTCCAACAATTCTTCACATTTCCCCATTGACAAAACAACACCATCCAACAATTGTTTCGCCCTTTCTTTTCTGTTGCTGAAACACCAAATTTTCAACATTATCTGTCAATAAGCTTTTGCGCTCACATACTACATTTTGTCCTTCTAGTCAACAAACCCTTGATACAATTCATCTTACAAATAAAAATTCTCCACCACGACCACTGCAGAACTATCGTGGATAGGCATTATGTTTTGTTTGTAGAACGAATCAGAAGGTAAAGGCAAGGTATGTAAATTTTATGTAATACAGTTAAGCTATAGTTAATGAGAAGATTCCAAATCATTATGACCACTCAAGTGAAATCATTATTAGCCACACTTGAAGGGGGGGGAGGACATATCAAACTTTTATACCATCATTTCACATGAATTCACCACCGCCATTCCTATTTTTACCATCCTTTTGTTTGTCTCACCACCATTCGCATGGCTTCACTCGAAAAACTTACTCTGCATAGAAGCTGTTAATCAACTCTTTGACGGTGTATTTTACCGAGTTGGTAGCTATGGGAGGCTCTGTTATACGGTACGAACCCACCACGACAGCCCTATTAGAACACTATCCAGTAGCCTATCAAATTTTTCTGTAGGCAAGATGGCTCAGTTATTTTCAGAGACTCCAGGGGCTTGCTCAACAACAGGTTCTGCAATTTGCTCAAAATCTCTAGGGATATCATTCCATTGTTCAAGGGGTTCGAATCTCAGTTACAGAAGAGGATATAGCATAGGTTTCGGGTCTCCCTACCAATGGCATTCTCTTGTTCAGCTGCAAACATATCATCTTGAATGCCCAACAGGATTTCCTCTTGCCAGAGGAATAAATTGAATTTAAAGGCCGCGGTGTCCGACTTAGCTCATTTCCGCCCCCATGGCCAGAAGTTGCAAAATTCGTCAAACACTACCTTACTTGTGAAGGTCGATACCAGGTAGTCTACCAGCACGATTTTCTCCTATTGTCTCATTTACGACATAATAGATTGGTGAACATTCCTTATTATCTGCTCGGTTGTCTCAAAAATATGTTGCACTACTGTAAAAAGGCTAAAGATCCCGCCCTTTCACTCACCCATCACCATCTCGTTCAACTTCTTATCCAAAAGGGTTTTTCCCAACAAAACCCTCCACTAAACAACCCACCCATAAACCCCCAAGAAGCTGCTGAAATTCCTGAAAATCTTCAGGAACAACAACCACAAAACCCTCCAGATTCTCCAAAAATACCTAACAGTCCGCCTACAGAACCAATCAGTCTAATTAACCCCCCTACCATACCAAGCTCGCCCCACACTTTACCAGAATCATCCACTCCTACCCTTCATATTCTTAGCGATGATTCCGAGCCAGACAATTCTCCCTACCCCATAATTGAGGAAAAACCCCCATGAAAACGAAAGCAAATTCCTTTCTTTCCGCCCTTTTTACAAAGAAAATGAACAAGGGCCTCAACAAGGGAAACCACTACTACCACTGCCATAGACCCCCAATCCATCCAACTAATACCCCGTACACCTCCAACCTCCCAAATGCCAGAATCTTTGCCTATTCCACCCACGGGCACTGAAACACAAGAACCAGATGCCCAGGGTGTTGTGACATCATCTGTTTCAAATCAAGTAGCTGAAACACAAGAACCAGCTACCCATTCAGTAGCTGAAACACAAGAACCAACTACCCATTCAGTAGCTGAAACACAAGAACCAACTACCCATTTAGTAGCTGAAACACAAGAACCAACTACCCATTCAGTAGCTGAAACACAAGAACCAGCTACTCATTCAGTGACTGAAACACAAGAACCAACCATAGCTACCACACAAGAACCAACTATAGCTGAAATACAAGAAACAACTACTGATATTGACACTGAGATACATGAATCAGAGGTCCAGGGTGCCACAACACTACTTTCCTTACATCAACAAGCTGAAACACAAGAAGCAGCTATTGATCCTATAGCTGCTCCACAAGAACCAGCTAGTGCGGCTGTGACTACTACACAAGAACCAGTCACTCCTCAACCAGAACCAACAATGGCCTCTGTTTTACAAGAGAATGAGTTCCTAAAGTCTCAACTGGAAGCCTATAAGCAAGATCTAGCTGCAGCAAAGGAAGCCTATGAGAAGGAACTTAATTTGTACACCCTAGCTCACACAACGACCATGTCAGAAGGAACTACAATAGAGAATCCATGTAGAGAATATATGTGCTGTCAATGTGGGGACATCTACTATCAAGCAGGCTACAAAGTAATTCAAATCCCAATACTAGTAGCTCCCCCTGCTCCTTCAACTTTTGCAGTCAAACAAGAAAAACCTGTTGTTACACAAGAACCAGCAGGACCCTCCAAAATAAAGACTGAACCCTGGCCTGCAACAAATGTCAAATATGAAACCCTTGTGTATGTTAATAAATCTATACAAACATTGCCTATTGATGAATATACCCCTCCTAGCCAGATCAATATCCAGACCTTTGTGGAACAAGCCACTCAGACCCTACCTCAGCCTACTACTTCTAACACTGAAACACAAACTTAGACCCTACCTTGGCCTATTACTTGCAATGTTGAAACACAAACTCAGCCATGGGATGAGCAGGCAATAATAGAAAAATGTAAAAAAGAGTCTGCTGTTACACAGGCCAAAAGCCTGCAAGAACACAGACAAATCTGGATAAATCATACCTACTCAAATTGGGAAGCTTTGGAGCAAACACGCCAGGAAGCTCATACCTTTAAGAAACAGAACAAAGAGCTAAAAGGCAGAATGATCCTGATATTTGACTTGGTACAAAAGCTATTGGCTGCAAGGAAACCATCCTGCAATTACTCCTTGTTCCTCATGGAACGACTTACATGGGTTCAGATCAAATCAATCACAGAAGGTAGACCCCATGCAGTGTTACAACCAGCAGATTTTGTCAAAACCTTTGAAAAATCCTCTGTTATGGATCAACACCTCTTCTGTGAGGCATATTTTCATAATGAGGTCATCCCTAAAAACTGACAGCTTAACCTTAACCCTCTTGTCGGTGACATCCAGATCAGGGCACTCACCTCCTTCCTCAACAATAAGATTATATGGAAGGATGACTTCCTAGCTGCCAAGCACAATGAGGATAATCACCTTCTCTGGATAAGACCAGAACCACAGAATGCAGCCACCTTTGTTACAGAATATTATCAGTTTTTAAATAAACCAGGGATGACTGAACACGTCCAACAACTACAATCAACAATGCTTCAGGATTGTCAACACTTCATTAGATCCATAGAGATTGCTGCCCTACAGGCAAACAACTTGTTTTGGCAGTAATCTACTGAGAAAAGACAGGAACACAATTCTTTTAGCCCCACTAATCTTGAGATAGCAATCTCCAGGGTACCTAACTATATCAAGTGTGTTCAGCAATTTGTTGAAAGATGGATAGGGTACCGGTTTTATTTTCCTATCCTCTGGTTGCCAGCAGAGAGATATCAAATTCATTATAAGGTGCCTAAGAAGACAGAGACAACAGCTTGGCAAAAATTACAACGCATTCAAGGGTTCAGAGCTCCAACCGATAGCACCTCCCACAGCTACTGCTTGAGTAACTTGCACGCTCAGAGTCGGTATTCAGACTCTGATTCAGAGTGAAGTTGCCTGAGGACATGCAGCATTTTAAGTTGGGGGGGATGTTAGGACCACACAATGTACCTTTTTGCCCATGCTTTTTGCCACCATTACACTCTTGTTTCACTCACATTTAAACTCATATTATCACTTTATCCTATCTTTCCAAAGGTATACAACGTCTCTTCTCTTTACTATATGTTTAATCTGTTTTGCATATAATTTTACATCACTCTTGTACTTAACCATTGATTAGAAATGTATAAGTGCTGAAACATTTCGAACTGTAGATTAGCATTGAGGCCTGATGCTGAAACAACAACTCACAAAAGATGTTACACAGTCTATGGACTACGATGCTGAAACAACAAATCACAGAAGAAGTTGTTACACAGTCTGTGGTCGACGATGCTGAAAAACAGAAGAAGTTGTTACACAGTCCGTGGTCAACAATGTTAAAACATAGAAGAAGCTGTTACACAGTCCGCGGTCAACGATGCTGAAACATAGAGGAAGCTCTTACATAGTCTGTGGTCAACGATGCTGAATAGCATCTCACACAGATTGACTACAACAACTGCACCGTGAGCTAAGCATCAACCATCGCTGCTACCTGAGAAGTGCTGAAATAGTCAAAACACAAATCCTGTGGCTGAAACAGCCCATGATTTGCGATGTCGAAACAACATACAACAACAGTAACAAGAAACAAATAAAGAAGTTGTTACTCCAGCCACAACAACAACACCTCACTCAACACTTGTAATAGCATTCTGTTGTGGGAGACTAGGATATCCTATTCCAGTTTAGAAAGTTGATCTGACTAAGAATAGGACTCAGATATACACCTGTAATTCGTTGATCAATTGTATCGAAGGGATTCTCCTCTTAAAATAAGAGGAAATCATCATTTGAGATCATCTTCGGTTTTTGTACTAAGAAGGGTTTACAGAGAAGGACGTACTTCATTTCAGATTGTAATATGATACATTGATAGATGAATAAAAGATTGTTCTGAGCATTTCTCTCTAGCTTTTCCATTTTAGGGGAATCTTGTGAGAAGGGAGGGCCCACCTTCTTCACAAGATTCACCCGTTAGCTTTTTAGCATGTTAGTGTAATTTCTGTTTATGCCTTGATTAAATTCTGTTTTGCTGAAACACTACTTTATTGAATTATGTTTTGCTGAAATACTACTTTACTGAACTCTGTCTTGCTGAAACTCTGCTTTACTAAGCATTACATTGTTTTCATGTGATTCATGTTAATCATTTTAGTTGGCAATCCTGTTTGATAGTGTGCTAATCAGAAGCAAGGTGCTGAAGTTTCCTGCTTGGGAAATAGGGTCATGTTCTTTGTTAGGGATTAGTTAGCCTTCAATGCATTAATGAGTTCATGAAAGTGTGCTAATAAAAAACAAGGTGCTGAAGTTTCCTTCTTGGGAAATAGGGTCCTGTTCTCTGTTAGGGATAGTTAGCCTTCAATGCATTAATGAGTTCATGAAAGTGTGCTAATCAGAAACGAGGTGCTGAAGTTTCCTTCTTGGGAAATAGGGTCCTTTTCTTTGTAGAGATAGTTAGACTTTAGTGCATTAATGAGTTCATGAAAGTGTGCTAATTAGAAACAAGGTGCTGAAGTTTCCTGCTTAGGAAATGGGGTCATGTTCTCTGTTAAGGGATAGATAGCCTTCAGTGTGCATGTCAATTATTTCAGTTAAGCAATGAGTTCATGAAGTATGATGATCGGAAACAGGGGCTGAAGATTCCTTCTTTGGGAATAGGGTCATGTTCTCTGGTTACAGAATAGTTGGTCTTTCCTATTGCAGTATCTTGTTGTTATTTTAATGTAATCTAGGATTCTTAGATTAATCATTTATTTAAACTCTGAGCTCTGCAATAGGTAGATTGCTTTCCTGTAATTCAAGTTAGAACTTCAGTTCGTTCAAGGAAAGTGTGATTAATATAGTTTTTACTACAACTCTAGGTTGCTTTTGAGATTGAGCATATACAGCGCGTGGTTACCTTTGAAATAAACAGACTTCCCTGGGTTGACAATTTATGTAGCACTTGATTGTTTAGTTCAATAAGCAATTATAGTGACCAACAGTAACGACCTCGATGTTCATGCACAGGGATGTGGATATTTTTTTTCTTCTTCATCGCATGTTTTGATTGTTTTTTATGGTTTTTGTACAAAACCTCGAGTTTGGTCTTCGTCCGTTCTCACACTCGAAAATACATGATAATGCAATTGAGCACACTTTTATCACTTTTTTGGGCTCAACAAGGTTATACGAAAAAGGAACCCCCCTGGAGTCCTCTTTAAGCTCTTTTCAGACGCTCTAAACATGAAAAGATTGTCGAGTGACCTTGCTATTTTCACGCTCGTTAAAGTATTTGAAGAAATATCTATCGGGCGATAATTTATCTCTTTTTCGGTCTCATCAGACTATTTTATGAAAAAGGAACTGAGAGAGTTCTCTTTTAAGTGTTTTTCTAGACTCTATAATCATGAAAAACCTTCGAGTTTTCTATCTTTAGACTCGTTAAACAAACATCGACAGACCCATAATCAGACCGAACCACTCCTTCCTAGGGTTCGTTAATCATACTCCGAAGGACTCATCCGATGGATGTGCTTATATCAACAAGCATATGTTATCCTCCTCAAGCTTGCGTAAAAATAAAGAGGTACTCGCCAGAAATGGTGGAGGAAATTTTGGGAAAGGGATGTGTTCTCGTATTCATATTAATTGGCAGTAAGTGTCGCTCTTGAACATGACACCCCCCTATTCATTATTTGAAGCCAGTTTGGGAAATCCATTTATCTCTCATTCGATTTGCTACAAGTTCATTCCCTGCGTCATCTCTGAGTCAATGCTGCCAAATGATTGGTCGTGTCATTCATATGTTCAAGAGAAGTTCATCTGAAACCTCTATTGAGTCGGCCATCTGCAGTTGTCCATTCTCTTTGTGTCAGCCTTCCCTGTGTCCAATCCAACTTATATCATACCCTGTTTCACCTTCAAAATCTATTACTCATTTCATGTCATTGATGGGGGATACATCAAGGCCCTCCGGTGAAGAGTTTTTTTCCGTCGACTCCAGCTCATTATCTGGAAACAAGACTTAGAAATTCTTTGGTACCTTGGAACTTGCATGCCTCAATGGCAGGTTTCCTCGCTTTCGATAGTGGGTTTACATCATTGGCCCCTGATCGAAAGATTCTGTTTGATGTTCGACCTCAAATCATTTATTCACATTCAGTGAATTGTACTAGTGTACCTTGGGAGTCATTGACATTAATGGTGATTTCCCTCACACTTGTTAACGGTTTCATCAATGATCGGTAATCAAGTGGTTTCTACCATGTTTGACTTCAACACATGTAATCACATGGTTAGATTCGTACTTTCGGGTGATGGGATTGAAGACCCTGGATCTCATCTCTTTTGTCAAGGTTGCGATGGAATATGTATAATTTGCGACACATAGATCCACTTTGTATTTCTCGTGGCTATGTCATCTCAATTTAAATTTTCTTGCATAGATCCACAGTGTATTCTTTGTGGCTATCCGATATTTTGACGGCATGGATCCATAGTGTATGATTGGTGGCCATGACCTATGCTTATAATGTCATCCATCCATGATCTAAGTATGGGAATGCCTACCTTATAACTAGTATGATATTCTATAGATGCTTGGTTGTTCGCAGGTTTCTGATTAGGTGCGCTCCTGGTTTTTGACACACACACGTAGTTTACAAAGTATTTCGGTTGTCACTGATTCCGGCCTCATACTTTGGGGGGAATTTTGTTACCCATGATTTCGGTCATATTGATGGTGTATTGATGATGGTGTACTCAGGCTCCCAACAAGAACTTTCTTCTGAGAAAAATGACATTCATCTCTTCCCAGAAAACATATTTTTGAAGAGAGTTCGCAGGTTGCTTATAGCCTAGGGTGTGAGAATGACCCATTCTCGCAGGCTGCCTTTAGCTAGGCTGCAAAATTCTCGCACTGTGCTATATATATAGGGTGCGAACTTGTTCTCAAGCTTGGAAAAAGATGAACTTCTCGTACTTGTGCTATATATCTAGGGTGCGAAGTCTAGGTGGATCTAGGGAGATCTGTTAGTGTCTCCACCTACCGATTAGTCCAATAATAGTGATAGCCCGTTAGAAAGGTATTTTCGAGAAATACACCTTATGTCGTCAAACTCTAACTATGTCTATAGTTTGAGTATGGAAAGCCAAAAAAACATTGTTTAGGGCCCCAAAACAACTCTGAAAGTACATAAAGATATCTTGACATGAAAAATTCCAAAATAATCCAGTTGGATTAGGTGGGTGGCCACCAATATGCACCTGGAAGATGTGTAGGGATTCATATATACTTGAAAGTGTAGAACCCATAATTACAAAGAAGTACAAAAGAACGTGTTGAACTAAAAACTATCAAGAGGAGCCAGTTGGAATAGGTGGGTGGCCACCAATATCCACCTAGATTAGTCCTACCCACTTAGGAAGAAATGGTCTCCATTTCGTTGAGTACCCCCATCAGGTGAGGAAACTTCTGCTGAATTTGGCCCCGGGTGAGCCACTTGCCTTGGTGTAGGAGTTACCTTGCCTTGGCAACCTGATAAAGCTAGATCCTCTGCTAGTGAGTGCCCTTGATCTATGTGTCCAATATCTGATAAGTGGATGCATGTTTCATGCAGTCAGGATTGAGCTTTATTGGCATCAACTGTTTTGCGATCTTTGAGGTGTCCAATAATGGTGGAAAATATGGTTGAAGGAAGTCCACATTGAACATTGGGTGAAATCCAAGGAAGGGTGGAGTGTTGAGCTCAAAAAAATTGCTACCCACAACCTTCGTGATAGAGTAAGGACCATACCGAAGTGGGAGGAGCTTCTGATGGGGCCTTGTAAGGTGCTCTTTCTGCAAATGTAACCAGACCTTGTCTCCCACCTGAAACCGATGCAGTACCTAGTGTTGATCATGGCATTTCTTGTACTTAGCATTGGATTTCTGCAAAATCTCATGGACCTACTGGAGGATGTGCCAAATCCAATCAATGAATATGGTGGCTTTGTCGGCCTCTAATTTAACATGGGAAGATTATGTTTGTGTGGTTGAAAGAGGTAGTGCAACATCAATGGGACCCAAGGGCTGGAATCCGTACCCCTCCTAAAATGGTCTATGGTCAGTGGAGCTATAGAGAGCCCTATTTTAGTTGTGATGAACATAGGGAAGACTCGTGTCCCATGTACGTGGATGCTTAGAGTTGTACATGCGCAGGATGTGCACAATCATCCGATTGATGAACTTTGTTTGGCCATTAGTGTGGGGGTGGAAAGTAGTGGATTTAGTGAGATTCGTGTCCAACAGTGACCAAAGACTCGACAAAAATGTGCTAAGGAACCCACTGTCCTGATCTAAGGTGATGGTCTTTGGTATCCCAAAATGGACCCACACTCGTTTGAAGAAGATCTTGGCAGTATCTGTCATTGTGATGATCTTCTTGCAGGCTGTGATAATGGCCATGTTCAAAAATCGATCAACCACCACCAATACACAATAATTTCCATGCTTGGTGGATAGAAGGCCAAACATGTAATCCATCAATATGGATTCCCAAGGTCTCTCGGGAGTAGGAAGAGGGGTGTATAAGCCTTGCTTCTTGATGGTTGGTTTGGCAATGGCACATGTAGTGCATGATCTCATATACTTGTTGACGTCTTGTCTAAGTTTTGGCCAATATAAAAGTTTTTGTATAATAGCCTTAGTTTTATCCACACCAAAATGTCCTGCCATCCTACTGTAGTGAGCCTCCCAAATCAACTTTTCATGCTCGCTTGTGGGAACAAAGAGGTGGCCCAGATGGCACAATAGTCCATCCTAGATGTGAAAATCGATGACAAAAACTCCTAATCCCAAGAGTTGATAGGTGGTGGCGAATTTAGGGTCATGCTGATAAATTTGGGGCCACTCAGATGCCTCATGCCCATAGGAATGGAACATTGTGGTGGGTGCAAAAACAGGAGGGTGACTAAGGTAGTCAGCGACACGATTTGTGTCCCTATTTTATACTTGATGTTGAGATGGAATTGTTGTAGGTATGTGGATCACTTTTGATGGAAGTCGTTCTGTAACTTCCCCTATGTCTATATGAACTGCAGAGGCTTATGATCAACGTGGATGATTGTCTCCTTTCCTAGAATGTAATGTTTCCATTGACGACATGCTTTTACAATGGAATACATTTCTTCGTCATAGGTGGGGTATTTCTGGATAGTATTTGAGAGTGTCTCACTATGGTATGCTACTAGATGACGGTGTTGAGTGAGAACTATTCCTACAACATAGTCGGAGGCATTAGACTCAATCTCCAATAGTTGTTGCAGATCGGGTAAGGAGAGTACTAGAGTTGAGCACAAGTGATTCTTCAGATAATCAAATTCTTGTTGTTGTCCCTGCTCCCATGTGAAATTTGCCTTTCCACAGCCCTTGGTTACTTGGCTAAGGGCCCATGCAATATGGGAGAATCCCAATACAAATATTCTATAGAAGTTGGCAAGTCCCAAGAAGCTAGGAAGCTCGGTTAGTGTGGTTGGGGTTGGATAGTCACAAATGACTTGGATCTTAGTTTGATACACATGTACCACATTCTCATCAACAATGTAGCCCAAGTATTGGATCAATTTCATGCCAAAGGATCATTTTTCCAAGTTGGCATATATCTTATGCTACTGCAAACTGCACAAAACCTATTGAATATGTTGCATGTGCTCCTCCCATGTTCTGTTGAAGATGAGGATGTCATCCAGATATAACACCACAAAAGAGTTGGTGAAGGGTGTCAATACATCATCCATCAATCTCATGAAAGTTGCTAGTTCATTTTTTAAGACAAAGGGCATGACCAACCATTCGAAGAGACCTTATTTATATTTGAAAGTTTTCTTCCATACATTATTTGATTCGATGGGAACCTAGTGGTAGCCATACTTTAGGTCAATCTTGCTGAAGAAATTCCCCCCCTTAATTTGGTCAAGAAGGTCATCAATTCAGGGAATTGGATACCAGTTCCTGACTGTGATTTTTTTTAATGCTTTGTATTCAATGCAGAGCCTCCAGGTCTCATATTTCTTCTGCACTATCACAATCGAGCTTCCAAAAGGGGAGGAACTGTGCCGGATATGCCCCTTTTGAAGAATCTCTTGGATCTAGCACTTGATTTTGTATTTTTCCATCAGGTAGTGATAATAGACTTGTCCATTAGGCAGAGGTGCACCGGGGATTAGATAAATTGGATGCTTGACTTGGCAGTGTGTTGGTACCCAGTGGGTGAGAAGAATATGTCTCTATACTCTTCCATGATATTGTCCACTTGCTTCTGCTACAAAGAGAGGATCTGTGTAGAGGTCATAGATTTGGTGGTGACCTTCTTATTACTGTGAGCATGGATGACAAAGAAGAAGAACCTCCCAGTCTATGAAATGACCTTACTGCATTGCCTAGCAAAGATTAAATAAATAGTGGTAGGAGGCGCTACCTCTGGTATCTTGTACAATTGTCTACACAAAGTAATAATAGCACTATGGGGTATAGAATCATACACAACATGTCGCTTCCACAAATATGTCTAGCCTAAATGAACATCACAAACTTCAAGGGGAACAATATCACACAATACCTTGTCTTTGAAGGGCTTGATGTTGTTGGGAAGATGACACTGTTGGCTGACACAGAGATCTCATCCTTGGGAATGCCAGCTGATGGTTTAGGTTTGCGGGTGCAATGTTATTGATAGGTCCATCCACTTGAAAATATGCGCTAAAATTAGGTTCTTCTAATTGTCGATATAGACAATGAAATGCAGCGGAGTCCCCTTTACCCACATCAGTGAGTGAAAGAGGCGTTCCCCTTCCTACAATTCTTCTAGTTTGCTTGGCTGGACTTTGGTGGTAGAGACAGTGGTGCTGGGTTCAACATCAATGATCCTCTTCCCACTTTCTAGATTTGATTTGGAGTCAGAATATGCCTCTGACTTGAAATCTTTCATCTCGACCACTAGTGACTGTTTGGAGCATCATTCTTCAGTATTGTGCCAAGGGATTTTATGGTACTCACACCACTTTCCTGTGTCCTTATTCGACTTCTCATTACCCTTCTTGGGCTGCGTCTTGGACTGGTTGTCCTGAGAGTGGACATCTTTTTTCTGTCCCTTGTTTGGTGGGTTGGGGCTACCTTTTCCCTGCTTCGGCTGTGAGGAATTTGCAGATCCAAAATCTCACCTCTTCTACTTAAATTTCTGCTCGATCTTAACAACATATCTATAAGACACACCTAATGATGCGATGTCTAGAAAATCCATTTATGTTTGGATGTATCTGTGAAGAAAACCATGGTATTTGAGCACCAGATGTCATTCAGAGTCTTTGATAATCAATTTTGTGTGTAGTGTATGGAAAATATTGGTGAAATATGTTATAAAAACAGGATCTTGGATCAATAAAATAAAACAAATGCGGAAATAAAACATAGAAGATACATAATACAATAGAGACACAAATATACGTGGTTCACCCAGTGTGGGCTATGTCCACCAAAGAAATTGCTAGGTCCTTTCTTTATTATTATCCAACAAATTAAGGGATTCAACCTACAACACACCCATTGTAACTTCCTCTTCCTTCTCTCACAATCTCCTCTCTCAGAATACACTATTTGCAATAATACATAGCCGCAAGACATTTCCCTCATAAAAGAGGGCTTCCTTCTAGGGAAACAAAAACTAACATAACTTCGACTATCATATCTACGACCTTATAATTGTTGTAGGAAAATCAGCCTGCGGACAAGTAGATCGACCTCTAAGGTTTGACCTTAACCCTAGACAGAAAAGTGCTTATCATGGACACTGAATTTCTTTCGAATCTATCTAAGCCTAATGCATGAGAAGGAAGAGTAACAGAAGT
>ML789080.1:0-29153 GCA_009831015.1 Picea engelmannii | reverse complement strand
GATTCGAGCTCAACTGCCTTCCAAGAATGAAAAGAAGCTTCCCCCATTCATCTCAACAGCTTAACAACTTCCCAGAATAGGTAGCGCTCCTTCAAAAGGGCTATCAGAGCATTGTAGCGCCCCTGAGTAAGCTTTAGGGGGCGTTGGCACCCTCAAAATCTATAACGCTCCTTGAAAAGGGCCTGGAAGCATTATAACGCTCCCTGATAGTGTATGAGGAGCGCCGACGCTCTGAGATAGTGTAAGGGGGAGCGCTCCTCTCCAAAACTCAGTTTTTAAGGTGCTTTCATATGGCAAAAGGTTTTGCAAGCTTGTTGACTCATTTCTCCTCTTCCAAATCAGATGTTTGAGGTGTTTCAAGTGTCTTTCTTATGTCGTTATGGGCACAACATAGGCATCATGGAAACATGCTTTCTTGCGACACTTGCGACACTTGTGAGCAACACTTGCGACCTTGTGAGCAAAATGCGACACTTGCAACACTTGTAATGATGACACTTGTAACACTATCAAAGTGAGTAATTTTGATGTGTAACAATAATGAACAATCCATATTTACTATGAAATTACAATATACATTTACAAGGCAATTTTTCCTTCAGGGGGCTGCTTTCCCCCAAACCCCCTAGCTGGGGGGATCGGCCCCCTGAACCCCGCAAGGGGGGTAAGCCCCCCCTGCAACTCCCCCACATGGAGGAGTGTACATTCTTCTGGGGTGTAAATTCTTCATTGGGTATAAACAGGACTGAAAACAAAGACCTCTGAATCAGGAAGATAATCAGGCTCCACAACCAACAAAATCTGGTACTGTTTGGTCCCTTTCTTGACAAAGCGTGGTCCATCTTGTGTACTGGTCCTCATAGTTTCCAACATGGTAGTACTATTCTTTAATGACATCCCTGAAGGAATACAAAGTGGGGGCAACTGCAAATATTGTAGATTCCTCTATGGCCCTGTCTTAGAGTACATATTCCACCAGTCCTTAACATGGGAGACAACCTTGAGCAGTACAAAAGTAATATTTTCCCTATCAGAAAAATTGTGGACTGAAATACCCTTCAAGAAGATTCATCCATTTATCTATAGCATATACATCTATCAGTCCTTCAAATAATGGAATATCAAAATTTACTTGTACCTTGAAGGGGATTGTGTGGCCACTTGATGAAGATGTGTCTCCTGTGGGAAGTCGTCGAAGGATATGTGCAAATTTTTCCATCATCTCATTCCTTTATCGCGCAAGGGATTTCTCGAGAAACATTTTAAAAGGATATGCTGCTCCATCATCTTTCTCATCTCCCATGAGTTGTGGTCGAGTTCAGTACGAACGATCTTGCAAAGGTTCGACTGGCTTGAGTCCCAACTTCTTGTACCCAGATCTTGTCGAGGACATGCACAAAGAAAAGAAAATGAAGAGTAGACTGCTCTGATACCACTGATCCAGATTTATGAGAGGAATGAAATGAATAATATATTAAATACCATAACATGAAGATATGAAGAAAAACAACATATATCCAGTGAACAATAACTTCTATTGAATAAATAAAATAGGTTGAAAATTTAAAACTGTAGAACTGAAACAACTTGCTCGAATGGTGGTAGCTATCTATGAGAAGAGATGTGACTGCTATGTGAACATGTCTGAGAAAAATGATTACAATGAGGCTTCAGAGGCCTTTTTAATATTACTCATGAATGCCAAAACCCTAGACATCCAAAAACCTAAGCCTAGGAGATGAAACGCCAAAAGTTATGTGGGCCCTAAAGGGTAAGTTGGTACCTCAACTTCCTGGGGTCATAACTTTGCATATGACCTCCACTTTAGGTGCATGATAGCCCATTGGAAAGGTATTTTAGAGAACTACACATTATGCCTTCAAACTTTGACTCCATTTATAGTTTGACTGTGGCAAGACAAAAGAAAAATTGTTTAGGGTCCCAAAATGACCCTATAAGTACAGAAAGATGTACTGACATGAAAGATTCCAAAATAAGTCAGTTGGATTAGGTGGGTGACCACCAATCTCCTCCTGGAATATGTGTAGGGCTTCAGAAAACCCTATAAGTGTAGAACCCACAATTACAAAGAAGTACAGAAGAACGTGTTGAACTAAAAACTGTCAAGAGGAGCTAGTTGGAATAGGTGGGTGGCCACCAATATCCACCCGGATCATTTGAAGAAGTTATGGTCAGTCAATTTCTTTTCAAAATAGGTCAAAATTAAAAGTACGAGTGCCATGTGGAAAGACCACAATATGCCATGTGGCCTATCCTTACAATTTGTACAACTAACAAATGATGTCATGTTGATGTTAGCATGGTGATGTGGCAACACGACATGCTGACACGTGTCACCCAAAAATGGCATTTTTGGGGGTCCATGTGGACCAATAAAAAATTACCATGTGTCATTTGTATGGATGACATGGAAGGTGATTGGATGTTGAGGTGGAAGACAGGTGGACTAGTGCAATCATGGCATATGGACCAATCAAAGAGTGCCACGTGGCACTCTTCGATTGGCCAATAATGGCTAAGGGATAATCAAAATTTGTTGGAGGTCGAATGGAATAGAACCCATGACCTATGGAGGAATATTCAAATATTCCAAAGAATATTCCTCAGTCTTAACCACAAACCTCCTACCAATACGCCATGCATGTTAGTTGTTATAACTAACATTAAATATTATATTTATATTAAAACCAGTTTTGCCCGTGATTTCAGTTGGTGGTTTGAAAAACCTAGGCCTATTTAATGGGCATGAAAATTAATGACTGTGACATATAAATGCATGCCAAGAAGTGGGTTTGCATAAAATTGTATTCCAAGTACAAATTTGTCTTGATTTGCATGCAAGAGGTGTCCCTCTTTTGGGTTTGTCTCATTTTATGTGTCATATATTTCTTTGAGGGAAGTATAGAGTGTTTATACTCATTTTTCTCATAATTTCGAGAGGAATATGATGGCGATGTCTATTTTGTATAAAAATTCTATGTATTTAAAATCTTAGTCCAATTTGTCATGTATGAGACATATAGTCTAGTTATGTGTGCAAAAAGGGGTCTTTAAGCACCTGTTCAAAACATAGTCGAGTTTATACTCATTTTTCTTAGAGTTTCGTGAGGAATTTAGTAATGAACTTTGTTCCTAGGATTGAGTAGCAGAATGGAAGGGTTTCCTCAAAGACTTGGTATCTACAAGACCATTTATTGTAATTTTGGCATTTTGACCATTAATAAGAACGACCTATTTCTCTATTTTGGCACTCATTATTTCCGCAAGTTATTATCATTTAATGAAGTTTATGGATAAATAATAACTTTCACATGACATTTTGCAACTATTTAAGTCGATCTTTATTTCTCGAAATCTGGTCAGATGTTTTAATGTATTCTTATGAACTAATTGACATCTAAGGATTTTCATGATGAATTGGTATTAGAGTTTTATTGATATTTCGAATCAAGTTGGTATCATAAATCATTTGATATTTTCAGATTTGAAAGCTAGAGGCATCCCTCTAGATGGAGTGAAGGATCACTTGATCCCTCATTTATCAGGAAAAAAGACTTCTTGGGACACGTGGGAGGCTCTGAAGAGTTTATTTTATAGCAAGAATAAGAATTGCAACATGGTGTTGAGAGAGAATCTCGGGGACACATAGATGACATGATCAGATATAGTGATAATTTATGTCACCCGGATCAGATAGGTTTAAGATGAACTAGATGCAGTTGGGGAGACATTGGATTATTTAGAGTTGTTGAGGATGAAACTCAAGGTATTCAGGAAGGAGTGGACATTGTTCATCTAAGGGATCATTGCACAAGAGAAGCTCCCAGATTGGTCAAGGTTGTGGGATGACTTCATTCAAGAGGAACTTTGAGATGAAGATCTGAAAGAAGGTCGACACAAGAGTGATGATGAGAACCTTGCTCTTGCCATCCAGAAAAAGAAGGGAAATTTTAAGAAGATTGTAAGTGGAGATCTATTGCTCAAGATGGAAAGAAGAAGAAGGATATGAGAAAATTTAGGTGCTTTACATGTCACAAGTTTGGACATTATGCAGGTGAATGTTCATATAGGAAGAAGGGTGGGAACAAAACACAACTAGAGGTAGTTGAGATGACAAAGACTTAAGTGGATGAGTTTTGCAAGAAGTTTTAATATACAAAGTTCTTAATTGTTTCCCATACATCCTCGGGAAACATATCAATTGGTGCATGGTTGATAGATAGTGGAGCCACATGTCATATGACAGGAGCACGAGAGGTGTTTGAAAGATTCAAAAAGTCTAACTTAAAGATGCATGTGGAACTTGGTATGGGGACCAGGCATGTATTGAAGGGATATGGAACAATACCATTCTAGTTGGAGTCAAGAGGCACATTGAGAGTGATGGATGTGTTGTGGGTGCGAAAAATCAAGAGGAGTGTGATCTCAGTCTCAGTGATTGAAAAGAAGGGATTTGATGTAGCGTTTTATAATGGAAAAGTGTCGATCAATCCTAGAGGATGTAACTTTGACAAAGCAATTGTATTTGGAGTTAGAGAGAGAAGCTTGTATATTCTAAAAGGTTGGCCTATGGAGCAATGAATAGCAATAGAGTGGAAAATAACAAGGAGAAGGTATCTTCGAAGGTTGAGCAACTCAGAAGGATTCAACCTTTAGGTTCAGATGGGAAGGAGCAACCTTCCAAGTCCATCGAGAAGGAGTCATTGTAACACCTCACCATGATATGATACTAAATAATGCTTGATGATTTAAACACATGCATTAAGTGTAAATAAAATTTTTCTGCTTTCATAGATGGAGTAACCTACTACACATTGATAACTCTTTTAAATTTTTCTAATGCTAAATATGCCAAATCTAAATCCAAGTCTACACATCTAAATAAGAAGATGAGATAAATAAGAAGCTAAATTTACAATTAAAATATTTAAATATAAACATAACAAAATATACCAAGTAAAATACCTCCTCCCTTGTATGTTGAAGATGACCATTTTCAATGTAGTCATGTTTGTAGTAGGAATATGCTTCCAAGCATTCTTTTTCCACTTGCCTAGAGTGGAACAAAAAAATCCTCCCAACCAACTATGAGCCCATGAATCCAAGGACAACAAAACACATATGATCTAAAAAGACTTATCTTCCAAGAATTATATCTCTCAACTTGCTCCAACCTCTCAACCTCCTCCAACCTCTCAACTATTAAAATTTTGGTATGCTCATTTAACCATAAATAATGTCACATCATTGTCACCCAACCATAGGCATTCACACATTCCACCCCCGAGCACACTAACCTTAGAATAATTCCGACAAGCCTACTCCATAACCAATAGATAAACCCTAGTTGCTAACTGCAACAACAACTCAAGACAAGTAGAGTGCTCCTTCTCCAAGGGTAACACACAATAGAGTGAGTCTCCATATCCACAGAACAAGTACCATACACAACTGCAATGGATGCAGCTGCACTACTCTTGCATACTTTGCACCATACTTATAAATAATATTAACAAGAGTATCACCAATAATGTCACCAAGAGAATCACCAAGAATATCACTTAACAATGCTAGAGAGAGACCAAGACCAAGATATGACCATATGCCCTTAGTCCTCCTTGCAACTGTAGTTGTAGATACAACTGCAACTCTCCACAAGACTTGTGCTCTAACTGGGTATACAAATGAGCTAAAAATTCCTTTATTTTTATTAATATGTCCAATGACTTTTTTGGCTAGGCCGACCTGACTTTCTGGTAATTATATTTTCTCTTTATCTTTTTCCTGTGGAGCCAACTTGTATTTCTTGAAGATAATATTATAATATTATTTATTCTTCTAAGCCAACTTGTCTTCTAGGGTTTCCAAACATCTGTTTAATGGTTCACCTTCTTCCAAAATATTCTATTCTAAGTCATAGCTACACTTACCAAAACATCAACACTCCCTCTTAGCTAGGGAGGTATTAACGAAAATGTTCTTTATGTAGTGGTATAAAACACATCCATCTATCTCACATGATATGGGAAATACTTACATGGTCTTGCAGACTAGTCTACAGGTAGTATTACTATAGCCACACATGCTATCATATGATGAAACAGATCATGTAACAAGTATCACCATCATAGCCGCACATTAGCCATCTAGTTGGAAAACACCTCCAACACTATTGGTTGGCCCTCCAGCTAGTAACCTCCGATGCTATTGATCGATAGTCTAAATGGGAATCATTTACGACACTAAAGGTTGACATCTATTTCATACAGAACTAGTAACTAGTCAGCTCACACATAATATGACTCGAAAATTTAACACTCCCTCTTAACGAGGAAGGTATTCCTCTTGGGATGATCACCATCATTGTTTCTGCACTTCTACACACCTAGCCATTGTCTTGTTTTCAATCAAGGATATATATATTATAAGAAGTTATGCACTTTGACCATCATTTCATACTCAAGTAAAATACCATCTTCTGTTGGAATACCAACCTACACTGGGGTAGCATACCAGCCTACGTTGGAGTACCAACCTACTCTGGGGTAGCATACCATCCTACGTTGGAGTACCAACCTGTGTTGGGGTAGTATACTAACCTGCATTGGAGTACCAACCTGCGCTAGGGTAGCATACCATCCTACGCTGGAGTACCAACCTGTGTTGGGGTAGCATGTCATCCTACGTTGGAGTACCAATTTGTGATGGGGTAGCATACCAACCTACATGGGAGTACCAACCTGCACTGGGGTAGCATATCAGTGTGCACTAGAGTACCAACCTGCACTGGGGTAGCATATCAGCCTGCATTGGAGTACCAACCTACGTTGGGGTAGCATAGCAGCCTACGTTGGAGTACCAACCTGTGTTGGAGTAACTCTCACTATTGGGGATCACATCACTTCCCACTACTTGGGAACACATCAATTCTCACTACTAGAGAAAAAAATTTGGACCACTCCAAGATTTTACCTAATAGAGGCTTGGTCAACATATATGCTACCTGTCAGTCGATAGAAATATATTAGAGAAAGTGTCTTGTCATAGTATTCTTCCTCTTACTAGGAGAATACTCTGGACACAAATCATGATTTGTACATCTCTAGGATATTTATCTGCAACATGATTGATCTTGTAGATCAACTTGGAAGTCACCATTGGCTTCCCTTCTGGTCTTGGAACCAAGGAAAATATATATATCCCAGTCCTTCTGACTAGATTCCTCCTCGATCACTATAACAAATTCTACTGAAGAAATGGAATCTTCCCATAAGATATCATATCTCCTCTAAGCCTCTGAAGCTTCGATCTAGCCTCCTCAACTCATGGAATTTGTATGTCAATCCTGGAAGACATCTCTCTCTTCCATATAAATCTAAAAGTATCTGAGTCTCAATTCTCCCTATGAATCTTGAATCCCTATGAGTTTGTATAATCTTCAAAGCCATATGCTCCCTCTATGTGTGACGATTTCCTCTGAAGTCTCTTGTGAATGGTCCTAGGGAGGCTACTCGTCCCTACTGAATCATGAGGGTTGACTCCCTCTGAACTCTATCTCCTTCTAAGTTGGTACTCGGTGGGGCTTCCTGCCTCACCACCAGTGGAGCCATCTGCTCCTCATGATATGGATCATCAATGTTTCTTCCTACAAAGTTTCATGGGACCACACTGGTCTCTTCTTGGTTACTGCAACAATTTTGGCAGGCCCTTCTGGCTCTACTAACTCTTCCTCATCTGAGGAGTGATCAACTGCACTTGAGGTATTTTTTAGGTTATATTTGGAGCCTTATGCTCCTTAGAATAAATATTCATATGAGATACTCAGTATCCCACAAGAAAATACCCTTCTTCAACTTCTTCTTCTTCGGTAACTGGATGTATATGGTCATGTATACAACTTCTTATTTGGATAGTCTCTTCCATGTCTCAAACTAGATACCATATAATATGTTATCTCCTGCAATTGTTATTGTAGCTTCCCTCAGAGTTATCACCCGTGACCTGCCTAGAACAAGGACAACAAAAATGGAAAACAATAGACAAGAATAATAGTCTTAAAAAAATAGGAACGAGAACAATAATTGCAGTAGCTCCTTCTCAAAGCTATTGCTTGTGGCCTGCCTGGAATAAGAGACAAAACAAAAATACAATAGTAATGAATATAACAACACTCTTCTAGTGTTGTGATCAATCATTCCTCCATGGTAACCTACTCGTAACAAGAAAAAAAGAACAAAAAGTATAATAACATTTTCATAAGAACATATCTATGTCAACAAGAATAAAACACAATATCATGGTAATCATCATATTATTACCAAGGTGACCTTCCTGGAAGCAAAAAAAGAAGTATCTTCTAGAGGAGATGTTAGTTCATCTTGTAAACAAGTAAAATAAGCATTTATATCAATAGTACTCACATGTTTCCAAGTATTCATTATATCTAGTAGTAATAGATCCTTTCAAGTATTGTTGTCACAACTATTAATGTAGAAATTATTAAACTTTATATGTGCAAATTGGAAACTTATTAATTTAATCAATCAAACATGGAACCTAGAGTCGTATCTTCAAGAATGAGTGTTGTTATTTTATTTTGAGTCTCCTTCGCTCAAAATGACAAGTATATCTTCAACTTGTCCCTTGTACTTAAGACGATATGCTTTCTTGACAAAAATATGAGTTAGAGAATATAATGCAAATAAACTCTAAAATATCAACCTTAATCAATCTAATACTTTGACTAGAGTCAACTTATAACTTTAAACCCTAATAATCAATCTAATACTTTGACTAGAGTCAACTTATCAACTGCAACTGGTATTGTAGACCTAGGGTTTTATGAGGAAACCCTAATTTCTCACCTTTAGAAATTTGCAAATCTAATCCAGGGAAGAGATGCGCCCTACTTAGGCAACCTTATTAGTGAGATAAATAAGTGTTCAATGAGCTTGACAATGGGGAAAACTGAGGATCTTCCTTCTAGTAGCTAGACTTTTATGAAAGAAACCTCGCTCTGATACCATGTTGAAATTTTGGTATGCTTGTTTAACCATAGACAATGTCACATCATTATCACCCAACCATAGGCATTCACATATGCCACCCCCAAGCACACTAACCTTTACTTAGAATAATTTTGGAAAGCCTTCTCCAAAACCAAAAATAAACCCTATCTTCTAACTACAACAACAACTCAAGACAAGTAGAGTGATCCTTTTCCAAGGGTAGAGCACAAGAGAGAGAGAGTCTCCATATCCACAGAACAAGTACCATACACAACTGCAACAACTATAGTTGCACTACTCTATTAGAATTTGTGCCATAATTAAAAATAATATCACCAAGAATGTCACAAAGAATATCACTTGAAAGCACTAAAGAGAGACCAAGACCAAGAGAGGACCATACACCCTTATTCCTCCTTGCAGCTGCAACTACAAATCTCCACAAGACTTGCACTCTAAATGGGTATACAAATGAGCTAAAAATTCCTCTATTTATATTAATATGTCCAATGAATTTTCTAGCTGGGCTGACCTAACTTTCTGGTAATTATATTTTCTCTTTATCTTTTTCCCATGGATCCAACTTGTATTTATGAAAGATAATGTTCTAATATTATTTATTCTGCTAGGCTGACTTGTCCTCTATGGTTTCCACACATCTGTTTAATGGTTCACCTGCTTCCGAAATATTCTATTCTAAGTCATTGGTTACATGTGGAGGTTAATACCTCCCACAACTACCAAAACATAAACATCAACCTCCTCTCCTATTTATCAAGTTTCCATTTCCTCTTTCCCAAGTCTCCTCAACTACACTCATTATTATCCGTCAACCTCCCTTATCTAGATTTTTAGGAAAAGTTTAAAATAAAACTAATATATAAATGACTTTCATAAAACAACAATAAATAAAATGCAAATTCTTTCTTCTCATGCAACTAATAAATGAAATTTGACAATTTTCCCCAAAATGTACATTACAACCCACCATACTCATTTAATTCATCATACCAACCATCAATCAAAGTCAAAGAAGGTATTTAATGCTGCCAGATACTTTTGTATGCAATACAATTCACACAATCATTTAACCATTTAATTAAATACTTAATAATCTAGTTTAATAATTAATACATTAATTAATTGTACTAGAGTACAAGTGTAGGGTATGTGTGCGTAGTTAGCGAACACATATATTATGCATGTACTCATGATAAACAACCACTACCTCTAGTGCATAGTTCCTATATGATCACACCAAGGCATGCGAGACAACAAATCAAGTAAATGCATCATTTAATAATCTTGATGAACAAAATTACAATAATTCATATATAACTCATTATCACACATAAAATATAAAAAGAGAATCAAAAGAGGTTTTTAAACATGGTAGGAACCAAGTGAGTAAACAATAGTGACACATTTAATTCCCAATCAATATTTTCATCTAACATCGAAGCATCCTTCCTTCCTAACCTACTTCCATCTTCCATCCTATCATTTCCTCCGTTAGACTAATCTGGAGCATCGAATGTATTGACCTAACTCCATATAGAATTAGTAAGTGGAAGTGTCATAGATCTCGACCAAGCCTCTCCAGCAGGAAACTAGTGGCCACCATCACACATCTAGGGGAGTGTGATTCACACAACCCTCCTGTGACTCTAGGTTTCAGAGGATAAATGATGGGCAATACCTCCACCCCTCCTAATACAACTATGGTAAATAGGATGCTCTGTGGATAATACCTCCACCCATCCTGATAGGACTAGGGTCAACACTCTATATCAATCCATATTATGCAACTATTGTTCTTAGAGTCATGTCATCAAACAACCACTCTAGGAAAATTGTGCATTTTTCAAAACCACACTTACCACAAATCATAAAAATATTTGAATATTAAAGTAAATAATAAGTACAACTTATAGCATACACTATCTTCTTGATGTCTATGACATCCAAGTTACCTCAACACTACAGTCATTTGACAATCACATAGCTCATCAACTTGTTGGTTAGTTCACCAATAACTCATATCCATGCATATACATCACAATTTCATATAAGAATCCATATCTAGATTTATGTTCAATTAAGAAACATATGTTTATTTTTATCATGCATTGCATCTGTCATACATTTACAACATAACTTGAACTAGTACTCATGTACCAAAATTCCACATTTAAATTTCCATGTTTGAAGAATTCTCATAACTATCATCAATATGAATATGTAACAATAAAATAACATTATACAACACATCAATAGGTCCATATATATGCATCTCAAATGTCTATATCAGTTTAACTAAGTACAAATAGTTACTAAAAAAATGAATTACAAAGATGAGTAAAATCATGATTCTAACTATCCAAGGTCAAAATATGGGGTGCTACAGTCATGGTACAAGATGGACATGTAGGATTCTCAAGAACAAGAGGTCTCTCAGAGAATGTTCAAAGGAAATGAGTCTTCAGAGACAGGTCAGATCATGATGGCAGGGATAGCTTCTATTTTAGAGGGAGCAACCAATCAAGTGGATTGGAGAGTAGGCATGGTATCGAATCTTGTAGTGAAGATTGAGCCAACTCTAGGTGGGAGAAGTACCTTCTTTGCTAAGAGGGAGTGTTGATGTTAGTGGTAGAATCATACATGTACTTATGCATTGGCATGTGTCTAGCATGTGGAATTCGTTGAGAACCTTCTATCATTGAGTTTACTTTAGTTAAAAGGAATTAATTAAAGTAAATTTTTTTTTATTAGTGAATTAAGTTATTTAAGGAAAGTGATAAAATCAATTAGCATGTATTCTAAGCATGTAAATCTTAAGTGGGTGTGAGAAGTAATATCAATTGTGGATCACTTTGGAGATTAGATTTAGATTATAACTCATAGTTATAAAATCAAGGCTAGGGTGAAGGAGGAAAAAACTTGACACTCAACTTGTGTGAGATACACTTGTGAGAGACTTTGGTGAGAGATGAAGGTCGAGACTTTTGGCGAGATTCCAAGGTCGAGGATAGCAAAGACGGAATTTTTCTAGTGTGAGGGGTGTAAAAGAAAGAAGGAATTTTTCTTACAGGAGAGTGAGGATATCTCACAGGTTGGGGGAAGATATTTAATCCAAGTATTGATGTAGAGAGGGTTGGATCACAAAGGACCATGAGTCAATATATTAGATAGGTGGACAAGGAGAGCCAAATTTCTCAGTGTTGAAAAGGAAAAGAAGAGTAAAAAAATAGATATTGTGCATAAATATGTATGGGGACCAGCTCAGGTGTCATCTCTTGGTGGCTCTCGTTATTATGCTACTTTTATTGATGATGCAACTAGAAAAACTTGGTTTTATTACATTCGAAAAAAATCTGATGTTCTTGAACTTTTAAGAAATGAAACGATTTGGTTGAGAATGAGATAGGAAAAAGGTTGAAGTGTCTCAGATCAGACAATGGAATCGAATACTATAGCAAGGAGTTTGATGATTATTTTTCATACCATGGGATTTGTAGAGAGAAGACAATTCCAGGAACACCACAAGAAAATGGTGTGTCAAAAAGAATGAACAGGGCAATCATGGAAGATGTAAGGAGTAGATACTATTGTTTACTTAATAAATAGAGGGAATTTAAGCTCCTTAGATGTTGGAATTCTAGAGGAGGATTGGACATTTAAAATGGAAAACTACTCATTTCTGAACACTTTTGGTTGTGAAGCATTTGTCCATATTGATAAAGAAAATAGAACAAAGCTTGAGGAAAAATACAAAAAGTGTACCTTTATTAGATACGATGTTAATGATTTTGGTTATCATTTATGGGATTATGAAAATCATAAAATCATAAGGATTATATATATGGTATTCAATGAAAAGGTCATGTATAAAGATCAATTACGAGAAAAGAAATAGGAAAAGAAAAACACAGAATACACAGTGCTTGATGAAATCAAAGAAAATTAAATTCCAAAGGTACTAGAAAATCAAAATGTACAACAACAGGAGAAGTAGGTACCTCAAACTCCTACAAGTGTTGTTGGGAGATCTACCAAGTTAAGTAGACCCCCTGAATGATATTCTCCTTCATTTTATTATTTATTGTTGACTGATTCTGGTGAACTAGAAAGTTATGAAGAGCAATGCAGGTGGACACTTAAAATAAGTGGGAGAAAGGCATGAAAAGAAGAAGATGGAGGCAAAATGTAGTACAAGACTAGACTTGTTATAGATTTTGATGATTTTTTTTTTCTCATATTGCTAAAATGATTTCAATTAGGACTATTTTAAGTCTTGTGGGAATATATGATTTGCATCTTCATGAACAGTTAGATGTAAAAATAATTTTTCTCCATGGGGATTTGGAGGAAGAGATTTATATGCAGCAGCCACATGGGTATGAGGTCAAATGAAAGGAGAATATGGTATGCAGGTTGAAGAAGAGATTGTATGGCCTAAAGAAAGCTCCAATGAAGTGGTATTTTAAGTTTGTTAGGTTTATGATAGAACAAGGTATGAGCACTTTTACCACTTTTAACCACAATATATATTCTTTCACTTTATCAACAATGTTAAATAGTTTACCATCAATGTATCATCTATGATTGCATTCAATATATATATCATAAGCATGTAATCATAAGCATCATCACATCAACATCACATCAAGAACACAATACACCAGTATTTACATGGAAACCCAAATGGGAGAAAATCACATAATGCTTTCTTATATATATAAAGAATTTATTCATAGGAAGAACCAACTTCCCAATTCTCCAGTTGCAACTGGAAGGAGGCTACTTTTGGATCAAGTTGTCAATGATGCCAATGGTTTGATTATTTGGGAGATTGTTGTATCATACGTCATTTATGCAAATGGTTTGATTGATTGATGTCAAATAATTAATTGATTTATGATTGATATGTATTGTCCTTGATGATAATGATAGATGTCAAAGTGGAAACCAATTGATGAAGATGGATCAATGAGTTGTCATTGATACATGATGCATAATTGATGCAAAGATGAATCATTATTGTCTTATCATGGTTGATAAGGTGCAAAAATGGATGAACTCCAAAGTGGTCCCCTTATGGTCAAAGCCCTCGTGGGAAGATGCTTTATAGATTGAGTTATCCTGGAAGAATGGTTGGAGGACCCATGCTTGCATGTGGATTAATGAGATGAATATCAATGAATTTGTTGGTGAAACTATCCTAGATGGATAGTGCTTGACATGCCATTTCCGTTGGTATGTGGAATGTCACATAACTCCTCACGGTTTGAGAGTTATGGCCTTACAAAGATGAAGGACCCCCATATGAAGGCTTGAATCCCACAAGGTCAAAGAAGTCAAAGTGACCTAAAAGAAGAAATCATTATTTAAATGATAAATTCAAGTGACAAAGTCAAGGTGTATTATTTAAATAATAAAGTAAGTTGACAAATCAAGAAGGAATGTTTAAATGATAAAGTATTGGAGAACATTCTATTCATGGAAAGTGGTTAACCCTAAAATAAAGAAAATAGGTTAAGTGACCTAGAAATGGGTTAAGTAACCTAAAAATGGGGCAAGTGACCTAGAGAATGAAAGTATAAATAATATAGCTATGGTCTCTTGTAGATCATCCTTTTAGTGGATCAATGGAGAGCTTCTTGTGAATATCTTTTGGAGTATTGATGGAGAGATTCTTGTGAGAGCATCTTATTGGTATGAATCTCTTGAGCATGATTGAAGATCTATTCTGAGGAAGAGAGAGAAAGGAGGATCTCATGGATGAATCAGAGTTTTGGCAATGTTAGATATCTTGATGAAACAATTCTTGGATTCATAGAAAACCGTATTTTCTAATGCACACGTGGGTTTTCTGTGTATAGGGTGCATGTACACGTGGGCTGGTTGTGTATAGGGTGAGTGTACATGTGGGCTGACTGTGTACAAGGAGAGTGCAATAGATAAAATCATGGATATTTGTGGTTGAGTTGGTGCCAAGCACTTGGATGATGAGGCAGGTTCCAGATCTGCATTTTGTGGCCTCAGATCTATCACTGAGACATTGGTATGGTTACATTATTGTCTTGATGGATACTGTTGTTTGATGTGTTGTGAATTCTTAGGGCATTCTTGTTATGGATTCTATGATGTGGTTCAATTTGGTTGATTTTGTTGATGGAGTGAGCAACACTCTTCTGATTCAGTAGTGACATGATTGCTATGGTATACTAGTTGTTTATACATGATTGAGATAGCATTCATATTGATTTGTTGAGGAGCATGAGAAAGCTATTGGAGAGTTTGGATGTATTGTGACTAGTTGTGGGCTAGCTTGGACAGTGGAAGACAGAATAGAAAGTAATTACAGGTTGTAGAGGATCTGAGCATGTGAAGCAAAGAAAAACCCTAGTTGCTCAGAAGCATACGCTTGTTGCATTATACACTAGCCACATGCACATGTGGGTTGTAGTGAGCCAGGGTGCGTGCACACATGGGCTGCACTACTGACAGGTCGCTTACCTATTGACAGATTGATATTTTTTGAGAATTGTTGCCTCATCTTAGTTGGTGCTGAGGGTACTCTATTCAATTGTTGTTGATAAACCCCTAATTTTTATCCATAATAAAAAGAGAAATGGTACATACATCTTGTGTTCTTTGTGTTCCTTTTGGTGATGACTTGCTAATGATATATTGCTAATATATGTTCTCATCTAACTGGTTATAAATGACAACAATGGATAATGAATAAATGTTGAATGTTAACTAAGGAGTTTTTGTAAAGAGGGAATCTTTTGGGAAAAAGATCCCCACACTCATTCAGCCCCCCTCTAAGTGTGGTAGGTGTGTCCAACAACTACAACCCCCTATTTATAGGCTCCAACCTAAAGGAATACACAACTCCCTGAATTCTATGGCTCCAACGAGAAGGAGGCTACAACCCACATGGGTTCTCTGGCTCCAACCGGAAGGAAGCTCCAACTCCTTGATTCTCTGACACTAATCAGAAGGAGGATGCAACCCCATTTCCTTGCCCTATCCTGTCGCCCTGAAATATAAGTGTAGACCAATTGTCACTACCACAATCAATGCCACTATCACTTCCACTATCTCTACCACTATCACTGCCACTATCACATCAACCTGTAACTTGTCAACCTGTCATTGTATCCAACATGTCACTATAAACCTGTCCAACTTGTAATTGTCACCGATACTTAAACATATCCTATCACATGGATCATATACCAAGGACACCTCTCAACTAGATGTTCAACATCACCAACACATGCCTCTACCATGCATGCAACAATATTGCTAACATACCGTAACAAGATATGTGTCTCAACCATGTACCAAATCATGTACCAAACCATCAACCTGTAGCATACCAAAAATAAATTGTGTACCACAACCTGTACCACATCAAGTGCATCAACCATGAACCAACACTTGTACCAAACCGTGCATTAACCATGCACCAACACATGTGCCAAACCGTGCATCAACCATGGACCATAACTTATACCATATGCCTCAACCATCAACCATGTACATCAACACCATACCAAGTACGAATCATGTACCATACTATGTATCAACCATGTACATCAACAATGTACATCAACACATGTACCATACCATGTACCAACAATGTATCTCAACCATATACCATATCACTCAATCATGCCATACACCATGTACCATAGGATATATCAAGAAAGTACCATCCAATGTGTACCTCAACAAAGTACCAAACAACCAAGATCATATACCAATTATATGCTTAAACTATGCACCTAATATGTGTCTCAATCATGTGCCAATGTCTCAACAATATACCAAAGACTTGCCTCAAGCATCCACCATAACATGATCAACATGTAACCCTCAAAACATGCATTAAACATACCTGTAACTTTGTAATCGACCTGGTGTATGTAATCACAGACCTACAAATATTCCTCAACTTTAGCAACAAGAGAATATCATCTTCATCAAACTTTACCTTAGCCTCATGGGACTAGTTTTGGATTAGTCACAAAACCTAACTTTCAACAAGCATAACGATGTACCTATAATGAATAAATGTTTGAAACTTATACCCAATATTATTAAACATCGTCTCTACAATTCCTCCAAGTTTCACTCCATAGAACATCTCATAAAAGGGGTTATAGAAAAAATGACAAACCTTGTTGAATTCTGGCTTATTCTAGAGAGAAAAATTATAGAGCATGCCACACGCAAAATATTTGATATATATATGTGGAAATCATATAAAACATACTAATGAATGTAATCTGTCCAATGCATTTGGTCTCATTGAATTTGGATCCTCTATGATTGTTTTACCTGTAACACTTGTTTGAGACTAGTTTCTTGATTCAGATGGATATCGGTGGCCACCCACCTATTCCATTGGTTCTGAATAGAGTTTTCCAAATTGGTAGTTTTTCGATAGTTTTTTGGGTTCTAAACTTCTAGGGTCATTTTGAGTCCCTAAACGATGTTTTTTGGGGATTTGGGCCCCAGGCGACTGCTAAGGGAACTTGCTTGGGCTAGTCCAAAATCATTCTTGTTGGTTAGACCTTTCCAATGGTGTATCAATTTACCCAAACAAAGATCATATGTAAACATTACGCCCCCTGGAAGTTGTCGTATCAACTACCCCCATCATGGCCCGCAAAAATTTTGGCTTTTCATCTTCTAGGGTTAGGGTTTTGGATTTTCCTTATGTTAAAAAGGCCTTTGGAGCCTCATTGTAACAATCATTTTCTTGTGAATGTGAGTAGCCGTCACATGTCTTCTCAGAGATAAGTTGCCACCATTCTAGTGAGTCTTTCACTATGTATTTTTACAGTCTCTATACACTTCTTTCATTAATAGAAATCATCTATTATTGTATTTCTTTGTTTTTGGAAATATTTATGTGTATTTCATTGTAATATATCTACTTTCATTTCATTCTAAGAAATAATCCATATTAGTGGTATCAGAGGAGGATTCTCTTGATCATTTTTTAGTGCATGTCCCCGATGAGGTCCGAGTATAGAAAGTTGGGTATCGATCTAGTCTCTCTTGAGGACAATCTGTCTCGCACACCCAAGAAACCCTCCATGGTAGAAGAAAATAAAAATGATAGATCATAATATTTTATCAATCTCTTTCTTGAGCAAGCTCTCACGCGACAGAGGGATGAAATGATGGAGAATTTTTTCCACATCCTTCAATGCCTGCCAATAGCAGTAGACATGTATTCATCAATCAACCACTTTGGAGTCACCTCTCCTTTCAAGGTACAAGTTAATTTTTACAGTCTCATAGTTGAATGTCAGATAGATGCGAATGCCCTAGAAAAATGGTTAAATATGCTAGAAGGGTATTTCTCTATTCATAATTTTTTCGACATGGAAAATATCACATTCTCACTCCTTAAGGCTCTCCCCCATGTCAAACATTGGTGGGAAAATTACTGGGAGAAAAGTTACACAGAGGAGTCTGGAATATATGGGGCTGAGACCACATGCGATTTTTTTGTGTATGCAGTCAAGGAACAATATTACCTTGTTGGTAATTATGATGACCAATACATGAGATGGACCACACTGTAGCAAGAGAGGGGCCAAACAATGCCAGAGTTCAGAAATTATTTCCATACCTTGCGCACCAAGATGGGTATAAAAGAATCTAAGTGACATCTGGTTTTGAAATACTGTAGGGCTCTGCATAGGTACATCCAAACTAAAATGGATTTCCTAGACATCTCATCACTTGGAGCTTCTTATCAATATGATGTCAAAATCAAGAAGAAATTTAGGCACCAGAACAAACAAGAGTTTGGGTTTGCAAATCCACCACAACCAAAGTATGGTAAAGATGACCCTAACAAACAGTCTTTAGAAAACCAGTCCAAGCCAAATGAAAAAAAGGATAACGGAAAGACGAAGAAGGAAACTGGAAAGTGGTGTGATTTCCACAAAATCCCCTGGCACAACACCGATGAATTTTCCTCAAAACAATCATTGGTGGTCGAGATCAAAGAAAAGGAGTTGAGCCCTGATTCAAAATCTGATTTCTAAAATAATGGGAGAAGATAGATCATCGACATAGACCCTACTACTATTGTCACGACTGCAACAATTCAACAAGAAGAACCAAGAGATACTGAAGAGGGGGGACACCGTTTTCATTCAAAAATGTGGGTGAAGTAGAATCCGCTGCATTTTATTGTTGATAGAAGAAGCCAGAAAAACCTCATCTCACCAGAGGTAGTCAAACAGTTGGGATTGTCAACAACACCACACCCGCAACCATAAAACATTGGGTGGCTTCGCCAGGGACGTAATCTTCATGTTAGCCAGCACTGTTGATTGTCATATGGCATCCAACCCTTCAAGGATGAGGTATTATATGGTGTTTCCCCACTGGATGTATGTGATGTTCTCTTGGGCCAATCATATATGTTGAAGTGTCATGCTATCTATGAGTCTCAACCCCATAGTGTCATTGTTACTCTGGGGGGTCATCTCTATAGGATACCAGAGGTAGTTCCAACTACTATCCCACCTAAATAGTGCCACAAGGTAGTATCTCATACTACAAAATTCAATTTCTTCACAATCTGTTCAAAAGGTGAACAAAAGGTATTGCAACCACTACAGCCTCAGCCCACGCACCTTCTATCCAATAGAAGAAGGTCAACAAGATTGGAGCAAAGAGAAAAGATTATTTTTTCACACAGTCATCTCATGTATCCTGATTGATTGAATAGACTCAACCCCTCCAACAACAGGTTCATGACAACCTTCAACAAACTAAGCAACATAACTTCTCCAGCAAGGCGAGCAGCTCACCAAGATTCAGGTTCAACAAACACTTCCCCCTCTCCCCTAGAAACTAAACGAAATGGAGACCATTTCTTTCTAAGGAGGGAGGATTGATCCATATGGATATCGGTGTCCACCCACCGATTCCACTGGCTCGGAATAGATTTTTCAACCTTGGTAGTTTTTCAACATTTTTTCATGTTCCAAACTTCTAGGGTCGTTTTGAGGCCCTAAACGACGTTTTTTGGGGGTTTTGGGGCCTAGGTGATTGTTGAAGGCCATAGCCTGGGTTAGTCAAAAAATCATTCTTCTCAGTTAGACCTTTCCAATGATGTATCGAGCACCCCAAGCAGAGATTGTATGCAAAAGTTACGTCCTCGGGAAGTTGACATATAAACTACCCCCATCGAGGCCCGCAAACCTTTTGGATTTTCATCTTTCGGGGTTAGGGTTTTGGATTTTCCTTATATTAAAAAGGTATTTGGAGACTCATTTTAAAAATAATCTTCTTGTGAATGTGAGTAGTCGTTACATATCTTCTTAGAGATAAGCTACCACCATTCTAGCAAGTCTTTCACTCTTTATTTTTACAGTATCTGTACATTTCTTTCATTAATAGAAATCATGTATTACTGTATTTCTCTTTTTCTAGAAATATTTATGTGTATTTCATTATAATATCTCTGCTTTCATTTCGTTCTAAAAAATAATCTAGATCTTTTTTGGACTAGGAAAAAACCCTATTTTCCATAGAGTGTATCTCAGAAAATAATACAACCCATATGTTGAACATTTTACCACAGGTACCTTGACATGTCTTCTCAACCTCCTCTAATTTTCACTATCTGAATCATTCTAGAAAAACATTTATAGAAAAAATGGTAATATGACTTGTAAATAACATACCCTAGAACACATCCTCACAAGACTTTATCCTCCCTTGGAATTTCTCCCTTCTTCACTTCATATTCCCTCTTAAATTCACCTCATATCTCCTTGGTTAGCTCAGATAACAATCACTTTCTCACTTAGAAGATATTCATTAGAATGTATGTGTGAATGTACTTATGAGTGACTGCTTGAGGTGTATATATACCTTTTATAAGTAACCTCTTTCTTTAACTTTAGGGCTTCTTGAACTTTCTTATTACAACCACTTTACCCTTTCATTAATGACTTGCAACCAATTAGGGGCTTCTTAACCCATCTTTGGGACTTCCATAGGGGATTCTTAACAAATCTTTGGTGCTTCCAACTTCATGACCTCATAACTCCTCAACTGTGAGGAACCACATGGTGTATTACCTATCACCGTAAACGACACGAGGAGGGATATCCATCCATGAGTGTCTTACCTGCATGTACACTATCCTTAATTTTCATATTCCTCAACCAACTTTGGGTACCATAACCATACCTCCAGGGCTACATGTAGACTACATCAAATTCACCCAACTAACTCCCCATCGATATCGATCATACAATTGTCCAACATATATGGACCTCTCCAAGGGTTGACATCAATCTCTAAGAGTTGACATAAATCTCTAAGGGTTGACATCAATGACAACCAACTATCCAACAGGTCTGAAGAATATTGTAGTGATTGAATGCCTAAATTTTTAGTAGGTAAAATTGTGTAGTAATTTCATAAATTAGATGTTGGAGGCAGGGTTGCACTGCATAATTTCCTCTATGTGCCTGTGCATTGTTGTTTTGGTAGCAAGGGTTAGTAGTTTTTAGGGTTCCTACGGAAAAAAGTTTTCCCTACGCTATTTCTCTCTTATATACCAGTGAGGTCCAACAATAATACTAGGTGCAATATCTTAGTAAACCAACTAAAGAGGCTCAACCTTACCCTTAGTCATACTACCCAATTACCCAAGTATGTGGGATTAGTCCTCCCGAGTGTTGTTCATGGTGCCACTATAATAGTTAAGAGAATAATAAGTTGATCTATAGTTGGTTATAAGAGATCGATATGACTCTCGACATACCCAAGGGTACGTGGGAGTGAATGGTCATGTATAGGTGTTGTCTAATGCATTACTACTTTAAGAGGTACCAACAAGAGTTATAATGGTTTCAAATTGTTGGATTACTGAGAGGAGGGGTGAATCAATAATAGTGCCTTTAATAATTTTTAACCACAATGTATATAAGCGTTGTTAACCTTATGATCAGTTTACCAATTTCATTCAATAAGTGTAGAATAAATAAACCATGAACAATGAGCAATCATACACATACACATTACACTAGTATTTTTACGTGGAAACAAAATGCAGGAGAAAACCACAAAATGTTTTTTCTTATATGTCTTTAAGAAGTACATTCATTGGAAGCAACAATTTCTTTTTTTTCTAGCTCCAACTAGAAGGAGGCTCCAACCCCCTAGATTCTCAGGCTACAACTTGAGGGAAGCTCCAAATCCCCAATTCTCTGGCTCCAACCAAAAGGAGGCTACAACCCCCTATGTTCTTCGGCTATAACCAGAAGGTGGATAAAACCACCTATCCTTTCCCCATCTAACCTCCCTGAAGTATAAGTGCCAAATGTAGATGACATGACACTGTCACTGAATCAAACAACATGTAGTTGTCGCTATCAAAACCTATTACTGTCAATCTTGTCACTAAAATCCTATCACAACCTTTACAAATATCCTTCAAAACATTCATGCAGATCTATGACCAATCTATTCTGCAACATGCAGATGTTTTTGACTTTCTATATTGCAACTTGAAGATGTCCACGCCTTTGTTTGATGCAACTCGTGAACTAGCAAATGAATCTACTAGTATCACCAATACCATCTTTGTCACTCTATCTACGTCATTGTCTCAGTCTCAGTCACTATCTGATCTCTATGTATCTGCTCACAAATTGGTTGATCTGATATAAAAGAATACTCATCCAATATCCAAGTAGATCTAACATAGTAATGTACTAGGTTCACACATATGTCTCACTGATCTTGTGTGATATAATAAACCCTTACATTAATCATACATCAAAACCTCATTATTATGAAATCACAACCTGTAATGATAACAATATTTCTCAACCATAAAACCTCAACCATACTCCACATAACCTAAGATATGTCTTAACAAGATGCCCAATGAAGTGTCCCAACAAGAAACAACCAATACAACAACATTGTATCTCTGTAGATATGTCTTATATAGAACATACCATACAACCAAAAATACCTTAAGGGAAAAATATCAATATTCCATGGCCATGCCCCAAGCATACATCAAGGACCTACTTAAGACAATCATATAACATACTTTTTGTTACTGTAGATGGCTCTACTATACCTTCTCATAGTTAGACCTTCTTTTATCCTCTTCTCAGCTCTGAAACTTGTCACTAATGATAGATCTAATCTTTCCTTTCTTCATCTTTGGCAACAGATCTGTGATATGCCTTCAATAAAATCACAGGTATTCGCACTTTGTCCCATTGTGGCCCATTTATGTCTGCATCCTTCTAGTACTGTAACCTACAAATATCTTCAGTAAAACCCTAGTTCAGTACCCACGGTCTCGACCCTTCGAACCTGAAACTTTGTCGCTACTTCAGACTCACTATTATATATTTGTCAATGGTACCTGCCCATAACATTTCACAAAATAGATATTCAATGTGCTAAAATTAGGTGCTAATGGGAGACCCTTTCTCTCTTATTTATACTCTCCAAGTAGCTTCCTTTAGGGGTTATCTTCTAACTTATTTGCCCAACTTTCCTCTTTTAGGGCTAACCCACTTGCAACCACTTTACCATAAATAGCAAACTCACTACTTCTTGTTGCAACTAATTTCTTTTTAATTATTTTATTATTGCAAAAAATTTACCCATGATTAAATCCTAGATACAAGCCCTTTGAATAGTAAACTTCTTCTAGGAGCTTCTAGAATAATTGACTTATTTGACCTTCTAGTGGCTTCTAGAATACTCATTATGGTTCTCCAACTTCACTAAGCCATATCTCTTCAACCGTGAGGAATTATGTGACGGACCACATATCACCGGAAACATCATGACATGTACTATCCCTATAGAACATTCTCTCCTACAAATTTATCGATATTCATTACATTATTACTCAAGAAAACATGGTCTCATTATGCACATCTCTAGGGCTACCAAAATTTTCTACCGGACTTTCTTCGAGGGTTGACATCAATGAAAACTAACCCAATTAATCGAAAATATCTCCCTTTGGAATTGATGGTAAGAATCTGATGCAACAATGAATTCATGGCACTCATGCTCCCCCTATGACCATTTCTCCCCCTAGAATCATGTCTATGTGCTTCCTCTCCATGCATCTGACAAATCTCTTCCCCTTTAACATCTATGGAAAAGGAGAACTTCCCTTTGGGGCTTCTACCCCTATCTGAACTCTCCTTGAGGATTCTCCCCCTATCTAAACTGTCCTCTATCCTCTTGATGGTGCTTCCTCATTAAATCTATGACATATAAGAAAAATTATTCAAATATCATTATGGGGAAGAAACTACGAGTTTATGGTGAAGATTCTCAAAAGCTTTCCGTGGAAGTGGTTTTGTAAAGAGATATGCAATCTTCTCTATCATACCAACATATTTAACTCTAATGTTCTTCTCTGCAACCTCTTACCATAAAAAATAAAACTTGATCGGAATGTGCTTCGTCTTAGAGTGCATAGTTGGATTCTTTGAGAGACTGATGGTGCTTGTGTTATCACAAAATATTGGAATGGGATCATCATACTCAATATGTATATCTGTCAATGTTTGTTTCATCCATAGAACCCATGTACAACATGATGTTGTTGCAATATATTATGCTTCGGCTATAGACAATGATACTGATTACTGTTTCTTTCTTAGCCATGATACCAAACACTCACCCAAGTACAAATCTTCTCCACTTGTACTTTTTCGATCATCAATGCAGCCTGCCCAATCTGCATCTATGTAGGAAACAAGTGATAGATCCTTCCCTTTTGGATACCATAATCCAAACTCTTTTTTACCCTTGAGATATCTAAATATCCTCTTTACTGCTAAAACATGTGATTCCTTTGGTGTTGCTTGAAATTGTGCCACCTATCTAACTACCTGCATCACATTTAGTCCAAAAGTTATCAAAGAAAGTAAGTTTCCATTCATTGGCTTGTATTTCCTCTGATCTGTATCCTTTGAATCATCACCTTTACTTAACTTGCAACTGGTTTGCATAGGAGAACTGATTGGTTTTCAATCTTCTATTTCAAACCTCTTTATCATTTCTTTGATATAATTGGTATGAGAGATCAAAATGCCTTGGTTTTTTTGACATATATGAAGACTAAAAAGGAAAGATAATTCTCCAAGCAATGACATTTCAAACTCATTCTTCATATCCTTTGCAAATTTCTGGCTCATCATGTCATCATCACTTCCAAAGATAATATCATCAACATAAACTTCAATTAACAAAATACTATCTTTATTTACCTTGATGTAGAGTTTGTTGTATGCATTCCCTTTCTTAAATCCTTTTTGTTGTAAGTATTTTTCCAGTCTAGTATACCATGCTCTAGGGTCTATTTGATACCATACAAGGCCTTCTTCAACTTGCAAATATAATTTTCATTCTTTGATAACTGAAATCCTTATGGTTTCTCAATGTAGACTTCTTCCTCTAGATCCCCATTTAGAAAGGTTGATTTCACGTCCATATGATATACTTTAATGTTCTTGGAGCATGCATAAGAGAGGATCAATCCGATTGCTTCCATTTTGGAAACTGGGGAAAATGTCTCTTCCAATTATATACCTTCAACATGAGCATATCCTTTACATACCAATCTTTCTTTGTTCCTGGTAACATGTCCATATTCATTAAATGTTTTTTTGAAGACCCACTTGTACCGATCACATTATTGTTCCTTGGCCTTGGAACCTGTTCCCAAGTGTCATTCTTCTTTATATGATCTAACTCTTCATCCATGGATTTGATCCATAATTCATCCTTTCTGGCTTCTTCAAAACTTCTTGGCTCAATTGTAGACAATAGTGCTAGGTGTATTTGTTTTGGTGAACGAATTCTTCTTCTATTTTCAACACCTGCATCTTTAATCCCGATAATTTGACTTGATGGATGATTTTTTTGTATTCATATGCTAGGTGTCTTTGGAGGTACTTGAAGATCTTGTTGTTGTTCTTTCTCTTCTGGATATTATTCTTCATCTTCCTCTTTTGCTACTTCTTCTTCCTTTACTTCTTCATGAACATGTTCCATTGAATCCTTGTCTTCTTCTTTTATCCTACATCCACATGTCTCATCAAATGTCACATTGATTCTTTCCACAATTTTTGGAGCCTTAGATTGAAGCATATGTATGCTTTCCTCATGATTGAGTATCCAACAAGTATGCCTTTTTCAACATGAGATTCAAAGTTTCATGTTTTTCCATCTTCTCTTTTAATGTAGCATTTTCTTCCAAAATTTTTGAAATGTTTCACATTTGTTGGTTTTCTTTTCCATAGCTTGTAAGGAGTTTTATCACTCTTGTTTATGATCATTCCTCTATTTTGAATGTGAATTGTTGTATGCACTTATTGTACCCAAAATACGTCTTTCAACTTGGAATCCATTAACATAGTTTGAGCCATTTCCTGTACTATCTCGTTCTTCCTTTCAATGAATCCATTTTGTTTTGGCATCCTAGCAATGGAAAATTACCTCTTTATCCCATTCTCACTACGAAAGTCCATAAATTCCTTTGAAGTAAACCCATTGTCTAATCTCAAACATTTTGTTTTTGAATCTATTTCATTTTCAACCATCTCCTTGTACATATTGATGTTCTAGAATGCCTCTGATTTCTTTTTGAGAAAAAAAAATACAGTCATTCTTGTATAGTCATCAACCAATAACTTAAATTACTATTCACCTTTCAACCCCTTCGTTCTAGTTGGTTCAACTAGATTTGTATGCACAATTTCTAGTGATCTTGTTGTGGATTATTCCTTTGTTTTGAACTTGGTCTTGGTTTGGTTTCCTTGTTGGCAATGCTTGCATAATGTATTTGTTGGCTTCATGATCTAGGGAATTACTCTGACTTCTTCCTTTCTACTGACCTTGGAAAGTTTATCAAAATTTATGTGACCCATTCTTCTGTGCCATATCCAAAATTCATCTTCTTTTTCTAAACAACACTTTTCTTTTCCAATTTCACTTAGTATATATATGTTTCTTGGATTTTTCATAGCTGCAACCACCACCTTGCCTAAATATGCTCTTCTTATCTCACATTTTTGTTAATCAAACACAAGTTTGTGACCTTGGTCACACATTTGGCTTACACTCAAAAGATTGTGTTTCATATCTTCCACTAGTAAAACATTTTCTGCCTTGGAATCCTTACTTCCAAACTTGATTGTTCCTCTTCCAATGGTTCCAGCTGAGTTATCATTTCCAAAAGAGACTGACCCATCTCTTTCATTTTTCAAAGTTTGAAACCTATCCTTATCATCTGTTATGTGCTTTGAACAACCACTGTCAACATTCCAACCACATTTCTTGTGTTGAGATTGTAGAGCGAGTGTATTCTTCATTGTTATACTGATTCTTCTTTCTTATCCATATTCTTTGAGGTTCCTGGTTGTGACTTTTTTTGTTTTGTTGTGATTCTTTCAGAGGAACTGTCATTCTGCAATCTTTGGCCTTGTGTCCAAAGTTGTTGAACTTGTATCAATCCACTTCAGTACTCAAGGATTCAAACCTATTGTAGATTCTTCTCTGTGTTTCACTAGGCCTTCTTGGATAGCCATTTTGTGTATAACTTTCATGGTTGTTTTTGTTCATTTTGTTTTCTCTACAATTTACAGCCTTATGTCCAAAATTGTTACATGAATAACATAATCCAAGGAAGATAGTTTGATACCTAGGAGTTTAAGATCTTCTAAAAGGAGTTACTCTTATGAATCTTTATTCTTCTTGAGGACTTTTTCTTTCTGACTATTGCTAATTCTGAAATCTGAATCTTTTGGGTGGATAACACCTTTGTGATCTTCCTTATGGAACTTCTTGTCTTCTTCCTTCTTAGGAGATCCCCTGTCTGTCTTTGCATAACTTCTTGGTTTTTTTTCTTGATTTTGTTTTTTGGAAATTGAGCATGTCTATGTCTAGTTGTATCCTAGTATGGACTTATCATGATGTGGCCTTTGACTGCTAAGAATATCATCCAAAACTTTAGAGCTATTTTGCATGGTTTTCTTCTGAAGGTCTTTTTGTTGGAGTTACTTCACACACACATAGGATTTTTTTTTCATAAGGTTTTTCCTTGTATATTAGTCATAATTAGTCATTATTCAGTCTCCTATATTTTAGGGGAGAATATTCCACTTGGAGAATATTCTCTTTCAGTTGACACTTTAATTTGACTAGTTGAGTTGAGTCTAGATGTTGCATTGGTTTTGTCACCATGCAACATTGGGATCATCACCATGATAATGCGCACTTTCCTTGGGATCATTACTAGACTGGTGCATTACCCTTGATTCCTTAATATACTCCTCACTACACTCTGTTCAATCAGTTAACTAAAGAATAGTTGACTAGTTAACTTAGCTAGGTGGAAATTCACTCTCGTAACTGCCTAAGAGACTAAACTAGGTGGTAGCTCACTCCCGTAACTATTGGTGTGTGTCCAGATCACTCTAGACCACCACTATGGTACATTTGTTCTCCTCCAGTGCACATTCAATGAGTTATATAGAGTATATCATGTGTAAATTATTCATTACGGTTAATGAGAATTCTTCTATTCTTTCTCTCCTTCTTCTTTCTCAATTTATCTCTGTGAATGTGTGTAGTATTTTCTAGATAGATATATTTTATGCATGTTCAACACATTTACATGGTATCAGAGCTGACAGATTGCTAAGAAAAATCTACACCAATTTTTTTTGGCAGGTACAAAAGATTGAAGACAACGGAAAGATGGATTTCCAAAAATAGTTCATTCTTACACCTTGCAACTACTTTTCATGGAAGGAGAGAATAATGATTCATCTCCGAACTAGAGGATTTTAAAGGTTAAAATTGAATACAAATATAGAACTGACATTATCCATAGAAAAATCCAAGTATTTAAATCTAATGGATGAAGTGTTGATTAAGGTTGGTTGTCATTGATGTCAACCCTTGAAGAAAGACCCGTAGCACAAAGTTTTGGGTAATGGACCCAATAGTGTTTGATGTAAATATGACTCATTATTTTTTTGTCATGGTTGATAAGAAGTAAATATG
>ML789079.1:322954-347890 GCA_009831015.1 Picea engelmannii | reverse complement strand
ACAAGTTTTTAGGAGAACGAATGCCGAGTCGCGATATTGCGATGTAGCGATAATTAAGGCCCAATATAATCATATCGCGACTTCGTGACTCGGAGTTTTGGACATTTTAACTTTATGAAGGAAAATGCCGAGAGGCGATGTGCAGTGAACCAAGCTTAACTGTGGTTAGTTACTTACTCTTGGTCTTTGACTAGGGTTATTTAAAAATTATCGCGTTCTCGGCTCTCGGGGTCGATAAAACAAAAATTTAGGGTCGAGAAATGTCGAGGCGCGAAACCACGAAGATGTCATAATCAAGGGTTAAAGGCCTTATACTATTGTTTCCTTGGACGAAAATTAAAACCGAGTTCGCATTCTCGTGACTCGGGACTTGTGAATTCAAGAAATAAGGTGTCCGATTTGCGAGATCACGAAACTTGAAAAATCCTAAGGACAAACATACTTGCGAAAAACGGGCCCTTTGTAAGTGACAAAGCATTACTATTCAGGCAACCAAAGTCTTTTCAGAGTTTTATGATTTTGGAAGGAAAAGGGAAAGAGAACAACTTTTTATCTTAAGCATCAGAATATTCAAAATTGTGTGAGGCGAAAAAACAGGGGCGGCTCCAACAGGGGGATGAATTAATCCAGAAGAGAGGAGAGGTTCCAATCCAATTCCTAAGAGAGGGGTTCAAGGGGGATTACCCATGTCTATTAATTTTCACCCACATTTCTGAATTTTATTATGACTATGTATTAGACTCTATTTTTTTATTGAGTGTCCCCAAATCCAATCATTGAGTGCATGTGAGAGGGGGGGTGTGAGAAGTCACATCCCATAGTTATTGGGAGCATGGGAGTTGAGTACAATCAACTTGTGGAAGTGTGTGAGTCAAGCAAGAAAACCAAAGGAGGGGAAATTTGTATGGGTAGCTACAACAATTTTGGACAATTAGTTTTTGGTGCATGAACAACAAGTAGAGATCGAGAAAAAGAGATTGGAGATGGAACATCCATGGAGGGAAAATTATAGAGCATGATGGAGAATTTTGGAGCTAAATACTGAAGAGATAGGTTTCCATGCTTGCAAAATGAACTCTCGTGTGAGTTTCACTGTAACAACAAGTGTTTGTTGCTATTTTTGCTGGTAGTTTTTCCTAGTAGTGAGTTCCCTTCAGTTCATAACAAAGATATTCCAAATTACCTATGCTAGAGAGATCTTGATAAATGAATGAGATTCCCGAGGGAATGAGATCAGTGAAGGGGTACATTCCTTGGGTTGGGCAGGTCGATAGGAAGAGAGTTGGAGGAAAATAAAGATAGTTGTAGGATAATACTAGTGGGTTGTGGGTTTTCTGAGTTGTGAGTAGATAGTGAGAGACCACCCTCTTTTGTGGATTGTTAGCCCCAGATATGGGGTGACTTGTTGTGTATATTTGGAAAACAAAGTCTATGGTTGGGTGGAACATTTGTCCCAAACAATTGGTTTCACAATTGTTTATAAAATATAAGTGTTTTATCTTGTTTCTATTTGTACTATGATTTTATTTGATGCGAGTTAACTCTGTGAATGAGAATGATTTATATGTAGTTGTAATATGTTATTAGTTTCATTCATGTGTGATTTTTAGCATGCTATAGATGCATCAATTTTAATGGTATCAAACAATAGCTAAATCTGGTTGTAATTCGTAGATGGAAGCTACATGAGTTTATTTAACATAAATTTTATGATTTTTTTCCGCACGTAATGGACCTCAGTTGGGCCAGGGGACATTACATTATGGTATTAGATCATTTAGTTAAAACATCGGGCTTGTATTGGCCTAGACTGGTGCGTTATAGATTTTGTCTATGATGAATTTGGGGGAAAACAGAGAAAAACAGAGCGAAATCCCAAAATTCATGAGAAAATTCAGGTTGGATTTTCCTCACGACCATGGAGGAAAGGTTTAATGGTGTCGACCTACATAGTTGCAGAGTTAAAATTTGATCTAGAATGTAGAATTTCATGTTTTAATGGTCTTTGTACGGCTGGACAGAGTTCAGTGAATCGACGACCAAGATTGTGTTTGATCTCGAGATCAATGACCTAGATTCACTTTAATAAATTTAGAAATCTATATGGTTTTCGGAGGTTGACAAGGTCGAGAAAATAAATGACCGAGACTCAATTTCAGTAGTTGGGAAGTTGAAGTAGATTGACGGTCTAGATCAGTTTCAGCCGTTTGGGAGTCAGAGTCAATCGATGATCAAGATCATCTTGGCTTGGAGATCGACGACCTAGATTAATTGAAGATTGGTCAAAACTTTTCTAAGTGTTGGAGTTGGCTAAAGGAGATCGTCAACGACCGATGTTCGGGGGTCGGTTGAATTGGAGAAGTGTTTTAGTCACCAACGAAAATCACCGATGACCGATGGTCGGGTTTTAGTTGATCCAATAATGTATTTCTATCGAGCAATGAGAAATCACCAATCTTCGATGGTCAATGGTCGGGTGTCGGCCAATTTGGCGAAGTGTTTGGTTCATCCAAGTGTTATAGAACATTTTTCCTCACGCCATGCTTCTTGCTTTGACGGCCTTCCATTTCCCATTGCAGACTTAAATTTCCCTTTTTTCTCACTCCAGAGTAAAAAATGCATACTTTTGTCCATATACACAACCTACAGTTAGAAAACTTGTGTATATGCAAGTTGCTCCATTACAACCCGCGCACATCAAGTTTTGTGCTAAAAAAATAAAAAAAATTGTTGGGTTTCCATTCCATGTCATGAGATCCATGATCCTTGACCTTCCATATACTATAAACACTCTAAATTGACCCTTCAATTCCATTTGGAGGCTATAAATTGAGCAATATCCAAGCCTTGAAGAGAATTGATCATTGAGAGCAAAGTCACTCTGGAGAAATTTCAACTCATTATTGAGTCTGTATCCCTTTGTCCTTGAAAGTATGAACTTTTTGTGTTCGCCCCCCAAGTTCTTCCTATCTTGAGATGGAGAACTTCATTGAATCCTACTTCTTGTGAGCTTTCCTTTGTGGAGGATTGAGGTGGTGGAGGTCCATTTGGAGGGACTTAGTTTCTTGGTTATGATATGCGTCATTACAAAAGTTTGTCACCTATGTACTTATGTTGATTACATTAATAGAAATACTATTTTCTCATCCAATTGATATCTTTCAAATATTTATATTACTTTCCATTGGATTATTTGTAATGTATGTTAATGGATTATGCTAATTTATATCCTAGCATTATATATCATTTTCACATGCTTGCGTATCTTGGTTGTTGAAGACAAGTTGTAAATATAAAGATTTGGGTCGTGTGCTCAACAATGGTCTTCTTCGGATGTCTGGAAGAGGTAAGATTCTAGCCTTCTCTTGTTAGAATTTCATTTATATAACATACTTGAGAATAGAGTTGGTTTTTGGGTGTCATTCCATCTGTTGTGGTTTTCCCCTAGCCATAGAGAGATTTTCCTCGTAATTGAATTGGCGACCATAATGGGGATATACGTTGCCCCCAAATGAAGGAACTCCGTGTAGGGGGTTTCCCATCCTATAAAAATGACTCCCTATGGATGAAACACCAGGTGTATCATAAGAGGGAAATAAAATAAGAAGATTTTGCAAGAATTTGATCTCGATTTTTCCTCTGCGAAATCCAAGAAATCACTAGTTTTTGCAGAACTGATGTCAAACTTCCCTAGATTGGATGCGTATATTTTTCATGATGATTTGTTTGTGGATGAAAATATCTTCCTTATCTCATCTTCGGACCCCTGGTATGGAGATATTTTAATATACCTTCAAACCCTGAAGTTCCTCCAGCATCTGTTGACAGACGATCGACAATGTATACATCATCAGTGGAAGGTTCTCCCGCCATTGACAGTTGGGAATACATCAATGTCTCTTGATTAATGGATTCTTCAAGTGTTTGACCTCAACACCCTTATTCACACTTGTTTAATGTATTCAGTTCCTTAACACCTACTTTCATTATCAGTGGGTTGTCTCACATTTGTTAACGATATACCTTAATGACTGGTAACCAAAGGAAGTCTCATTGTGTTCGACTTCAACTCCTCTATTCACATAATGTAGACTTGCACCTTCGATGGATAGTGTATAAGACCTCTAGTTTATAGTAGCTATTGTATTTCATCGGAACAATACTTATATGACTTCAATGATCATGGAAGATAAAATTGTGCTCCATTGTATACAGATATCTTTGGTTGATTTTGAGACTGGACTCCATTGTGTCTTGTTGGTGACTATGACAACCTATGGCACATTTCCACTTTGTATTTCCTATCCATGGCCATGAACAACTAGTTGATATATATCCACATGGATCTGCAGTGTAATTCAGATTGGAAGCCAAGTGTATAGAGTCAATATGAATTGTAATATTCTCATGAGTAACTAGTACTTCCAATTGGGTCTTAATTACTCCACTTTTGGGAATTATAATGTATTTTAGCCATCACGGATACTCTTCTGACCTCACACAATAAGGGGCATCTATTATAAAAAAAAATTCCTCACTCCATGCATCTTGCTTTGATGCCATTCCATTTCCCTTTGCAGACTTAAATTCCCCTTTTTGCTCACTCTAGAGTAAAAAATACATACTTTTTTCCATATATGCGACCTACAGTTAGACAACTCACGTATATGCAGGTTTCTCCATTACATCCCACGTACATCGGGTTTGGTGCTCAAAAATTAAAAAATATTTCGGGTTTCCATGCCATGTCACGAGATCCATGATCCTTGACCTTCCATATACTGGAAATGCTTCGACTCAATCCTTCAATTACAATTGGAGGCTATAAATTGAGCCATATCCAAGCCTTGAAGATAATTAATCATTGAGAGAAAAGACACTCTGGAGAAATTTCACCTCACTATTGAGTCTGCATCCCTTTGTCCTTTAAATTCTGAACTTCTTGTGTTCAACCCCCAAGCTCTTCCTATATTGAGATGGGGAACTTCATTGACTCCTACTTATTGTGAGATTTCCTTTGTAGAGGATTGACGTGGTGGAGACCCAGCTGGAGGGATTTATTTTCTTAGTTCTGATATGTTTTGTTACAAAAGTTTTTCACTTATGTACTTATGTTGATTACATTAATAGAAATACTCTTTTCTTGTCCAATTGATATCTTGGAAATATTTGTATTACTTTCCATGGGCATATTTGTAATGTATGTTAATGGATTATTCTAATTTATATGCTAACATTATATATCATTTCCACATACTTTCTTATCTTGGTTGTTGAGGACAAGTTGCAGGTATAAATATTTGGGTCATGTGCTCAACAATGGTCTTCTTTGGATGTCCAGACAAGGTAGGATTCTATCATTATCTTTTTATCATTTCATTTATATAGCATACTTGAGATTAGAGTTGATTTCTGGGTGTCATTCCATCTGCTGTGGTTTTCCCCTAGCCATAGAGATATTTTCCTTGTAACACCAAGATAAATGGCTAATGATAGATGAAGGAAAGAAGGTGATGACATGTCATGCCATGTCATCCAAGTTGACACCTTGGGATGATGTGTCATGCCACGTCAACATCCACATGTCATGCCACATCAACATTTTCCACATCATCCAAGAAATATCTGATGGCTGATGGTTAGGTCAGGCGAATTAGAAAAGTGTTTCGTTAGGCAATAGGGATGGTCGATGATTAGGTCGCTTGAATTTGTAGAGTGTTTCATTTGCTAATTAAAGTCGTTGATGGATGATGGCCAATAGTCGGATCAGCCAGTTCGAATATGTGTTGCAAGTGGTTTCCAGGAAAAATGAAATATGGTCGATGGTCGGGGATTGAGGAGATTCACGAGCAAGTTTAGTTTGCCAAAGAGAATCGTAGATCAACCGATCACCGATGGGGCTCAGATCAATGGTCAATATTGTCTTAAGTTGTCGATCAATGGTGGAATCTGTGGGGTTTGGAAATGATTAGTGGATCAATGACTGAGATATCGCCCGATTTGAGATCAACAAATCATATTTAAAAGGTTTTTATAATAGTAAAACAATTAATTTTATATGAAATTTTATGAATTTGTTATATTTTTGAAGGCCATTAACTTGCAGGGAGATTTCGAGGCCCTAAATGATGTTTTTAGATAATCACAACCCACGAGAACATAGTGTAAAAAGTTACATTATGTCTTTGTATATCAAATAAAATAAATTGGATAGGGCTATCCAATGAGCTACTTTGGGCACAAAATAGAGCTCGTATGAAAGAGTTACAACCAAAATAATAAGGGTAAAATTCCATAACCTGATTACTTCCAGAGGGGATAAATCCTTGCTTAGAAGTTTGTGTGGGGCATAGTAGACATTTATGAATCCATATTTGGAATCTGGGTATGTAAAAATGTGTTGGAAGAGAAATAAGACAGATGTATCATATAGGGATAAAATGAGAAAAAACAACCTAAACTTCTTCGGACCATAAATTTCATCTTAGAGCTTGGATTTGAGCAAACACATAGTAGCTGGAAAGGTATTGAGGAGAAGAAGATATCTATCCATCCATAATTTTGAATTGGGTGTTAAAATTTCTTAGAAAATAATAAATATATTTTTGTAGCAGTAAGTGGGTGGAAAACTGCAACTTGTAAATGTTGTAACTTTTCACTCAGAACTCAGAAGGAGGCATGAGTACAAACATTGGAGAGATATTTTAGAGAAGAATGCATCTAGGGAATCATATTGTGAATTGGTTCATTGTTTTCTTCATAATTTCATGAGAAGAATAACATGTATTTAAATTGATAAAATGTTTTATGTTATACATGTTCTGGTAGTAATTATTACATGCACATTTCTTGAAAAATTAGAGGTACAAGAAAATAAATTTGGTTCTTATACGAGGGATAGAGTTATGGAAGATGCTCATGGATATTAAATACATGAGAAAGGGATCAGAGGTATTCATGTTAGCATGGAAAATGTTGAGGTAGAGTCTCATGGAAGACATGACATACAATAGTATGCAACTATGAGAAGCCTACATAAAGAAGTGTAGAGATATAGGGTTTATAATGAAAGTATTACGAAGGATCAGGAAGAAATAATTCAAATCTTTAACATGTTGCATAATAAATTTAACAAAGACTCTAGAACCAAGCAAGTAACTAGTGCTAGAAAAGTGATTTCATCCAGATCTCATAGCATAAAGGATGATCATGAGAATGATCAGTAGTCAAGAAACATGATAAGGCTCCATCATTCTCCAAGGAAATCCACTAGAATAACTCATGAAATTTTTGTGCCAGGGAGTATCCAAAGTGTGTCTCCTTTTAGAAAGCATAAGAGAAGGCCCGAGGAAGACATTTTGCAAGGTGAACTCATGAAGACCAACCCACCAAATTCCAATTGTGAGCACAGGAAAGGAGAAGAGGTTAAGGCTTAGCTGTTGGAAATGAAGAAATATTTCCAGCTTCATAATTACCCCTCAATATTAGAATCTAGGATTTCAACCTACCACTTGTAAGGAAAGGAATCCATGTGGTGGGATCAACTTAAGTAAGCCAAGAACCTTGATGAGAAGAGGATCTCATGGAGTCAATTCAAAGGATATTTCTGAGAGAAATGTTTTTCCTTAATATGAAAGAAAGATGAAATATTTCTTTGAACTCAAGCTGGGAAGCACGACAATGGATGAATATGAGAAGAGGTTGTTTGAATGGTTGAATTGTGTTGAATTGATAAAGGATGAGAAAGTCAAAATCAATATGTTGACTTCATAAAGGATGAAAAATTCAAAATACAAAGGTTTCTAAGTGGGTTACCCTCCTTCTATAGTAAATATATACAATATGATAACCCCATAAATTTAGAGGAATCATCAAGGAGAGAATTTAAGCATATTTATGAGAAAAGTAGAGGAAGGCCAGTTTTCCAAAAAGGTTGGAATGACAAGATGAAAGGGAAAAAGGATCAAATAAAAACAAGTTTTAAGCCACCCTTCTTCAAGAAAAACTCCAAAGAAAACTAGGAAGGCCAGTCAACCAAAAATTAACACAAGACTATAGGTTCATTTGAGAAAAGGCCAAGGAAATAACCTGTACAATGTTGGAGATGTGAGGGAAATCACTTATATAGGGACTTTCCTCAGAAAGGAAAAATAATGGGGACTATCCAAAACATTTAGGAGGATGAAATAATGGAAGATATGGGAGGAAATATGTCAACGATTTATGCAACATTGGACAACAAGAAAGAGGAATATCAATCCCCCATGATTGGAGTGGAAGGTAATATTCATAACCAACCCATAAATTTTTAATTGATTATGGAGCTAGCCATAGTTACATAAACTATAACATTGTTGAAATATTTCACTTGCAAAGGAGTAAGCATAAGAAGTCTTGGTTAGTTCAGTTAGCCACATGGAATAAGAGGGTGTTGGTGCGTAGTGGGCAGACCCATGGTTCAACATGAATTTTCCAATAAAACCCTCAGATACCGACCCTTTCGACATCACCCACAAGTAGGTGAAGTCTCACCTGAGGTATCTATGGGAACTACGTGAACCATATTTCTGCAGTGATGAAGGGATGTGAGATAGTCCTTATAACCATTCTACCTATAATTTGTTTAGGATCACTTATATCATGTGCACAAAAACATGGTAACATTTAACATATTCATAGAAAAAAAAACATATATCATATGTGAGGAATAAACATAACATCTAACACATAGACACTTCATAACACATAGACACCATGATGAACGTGGTTCACCCAAGATGGGATACATCCACAATGACCAACTTATTATTATATTATTCGTAACATCCATTACAAAATATGCTCATTGTGCTCATACATTATGCCTCATACAAAATCCCTTTTTCGTTCTCTTATTCTCCTACTCACTATTTGTCCCCATATCCCCCTCTTCCTTGTCTCTCTATCTCTCTCTTTCTATCCCAAAATCCTTACATATTTATACAATTATAATGGGGCTTAGCGATCCCTGCATGCGAAAGTGAACCAACTATGTTTCCTTATTTTTCATGTGATGATCCCTGGTCGACCTATCACTCTATTCTCATGGTTTTATCCTGTGCAATTCCCAAAATTGGTCCCCAAAATCCTGTCCCAATAGAGGGAAATCAATGAGTTGGTTAAAAATTGTCAAATAAAAATTAATGGACTCAGTACAAAGGTAGATGTAAACATCATACCATTGGGTTCATATGATTGTTTAATTGGGAAAACAACATGTTGTCCTACATTGTTACGACAATAAAATCACATGTCTTGATATAGAAGGGAAGCAAGACAAGGTTCAAGGAATTCCAAGAGTTATAGATTTTAGAGATATTTTAGCTATGTAGTTGAAAAGGGGTTTCAGGAAGAGATGTCAGGTTTTTGCAGCCCATATGGAAGAGGGAACCAAAGATAAAGTGGTAGGAATTGAATACCATCCAATATTGAAGGATTTTGAATATGCATTTAGGGAGATCTCAAGATTTCCACCAAAGAGAGACATTGATTTCTCTATTGATTTGGTGCTAGGAGTTGCCCCAGTGTCCAAGACACCATAATTGAAGGAGTTGTAGATGTAGCTTGAAGAATTGTTAAACAAGGGTTATATACACCCAAGTGTGTCATCTTGGGGAGCCCCAATTATTTTTGTGAAGAAGAAATATGGAATTTTAAGGTCGTGTATTGTTTTTAGACAACTGAATAAGGTCACCATAAAAAACAAATATCCTTTGCCAAGGATTGATGATTTGTTTGATCAATTGAAAGATGGAAGAATATTTTCAAATATTGAATTGAGATCAAGCTATCATCAACTTGTGAGGATAAACGAAAAAGACATCAACAGGAAAACATTCAAAACAATATATGGGCATTATGAATTCATGGTAGTGCCAATTGGACTATCAAATTCTTCAACATTTTTTATGTGCCCAATGAATGGAGTGTTCAAGGAATACCTAGACAAGTTTGTAATTGTGTTCCTAGATAATATAATCATCTATTATAAGTTAGAAGAGGAACATGATAAACATTTAAGAATGGTTTTGCAAGTTTTAAGAGAGCATAAATTGTATGCTAAGCTAAGTAAGTGCATATTTTATCAAAAGAAGATTCACTACTTATGGCATATAATTTCAACAGAAGGGATAGCAATGGATATCGAGAAGATAGATTCCATTAGAGGATGACCAATGCCAAAGAATGTGACAGAGGTCATATCATTCATGAATCTTTCCAGTTATTATTGAATATTCATCAAAGGTTTCTCAAATATTGAAATCCCAATCACTTCTTTGCAAAAGAAGAGAGTGAAATTTGAATGGACTTCCAAGTGTGAAGAGAGTTTTTAGTAGTTGAAGGGAATATTGACAAGTGCACCAATATTGAACATTGTAGATCTGGATGAATATTTTTTTGTGTCCACTTATGCATGCAAGGAAGGGCTCGATGGAGTCCTCATTCAAAAATATCATGTGGTATGCTACGAGTCCATAAAATTAAAAAAGAATGAGAGGAATTATGCTACTCACGATCTAGAATTAGCAACAATTTTACATGCACTAAAAATGTGGAGACATTTCCTCATGGGGAGAAAATTTGAGCTAAGGACAAACCACCATGGTCTGAAACATTTGTTTGGACAACCCACATTAAATTCCATACAAACTAGATGGTTGGAATTTCAGAGTGAATATGACTTTAAAATTAAGCACATCAAGGGAAAATAAAATCAAGTGGCAGATGCACTCAGCAGAAGGGCACACGGGAAGCATGTTACATCCATTAGTATGTAAATAAATGATATGAAAGATAAAATTATGGAAGAAAAAAACTCTGATCAATAATATCTAAAAATAAAAGAAACATTACAACAAAGAAATTTTCAGTAGAAATTTAATTTGTATGAGCTGAAAGAAGATGGAATTCTCATGTACAAAGGAAAAGTAAATGTGTTGAATTTCAATGAGTTGAAAAATGTAGTTCTAAGGGAAATGCACAATGTGCCATATGTTGGGAACCCAAGATATCATAAAACAATTATAGTTGTAAGAAGCCAATACATTTTGCTCGAAATGAAGAAAGAAGTGGCTAATTACATAGCCAGATGTCTAGAGTTCCAAAAGGTGAATAAAATGAATAGGAATCTAGTTGGTTTATTACATCCATTTCCCATTCCAAAATGGAAGTGGGAAGTATTTATGGTTGATTTTATTACAAATTTGCCTAGAACAATGAAGCAACATGATTCCATCAAGGTGGTGGTGGATAAATAAATAAGACGACGCATTTTATTTTGGTAAAGACTACACACAAGGAAACAAATAGAACATGTACCACACCATATGCCAAGTATGCAATATGTGCCTCTAACAATGTATCATACCATCACCAAGGTGTACCATGTACAATCATTACCATGACATGCCTCAAGCATGTACCATAACAACATAAGCATAAGAATCAAAACTAACACATAAGCATACCTATGATCCTGTAGCTAACTCAATACACAATATTAAAAACCTGTAGCTCTTCCTCAACTTCAACAACAAGAGAATAACATCTTCATCAAACTTTACCTCAGTCTCATGGGATCATTTTTTGGATTAGTCATAAACCCTAACTTTCAACAAGCATAGATCCGTACCTATAATGAATAATGTATGAAATTTTAACCATAGAGACTCTGAGATATTTATTCCATATCCTCAAAATTTTATGGTTTGAAACTTCTCAGAACAAAAGTTGTAGTGAAAATGGAAAACCTTCCTGAATTTTATCCTATTCCGGAGAGTGAACTTGTAAAACACACCCCGCGCTCAATATTTTCTATATGATTCTAAAAATATCACACAAGATACTACATACTGTTATGTTTCCACTATAATTGGTATCATAGAATTTGGATCCTCTTTGAATAAGTTATGATTGTTTTACCTGAAACACCTATTTGAGACTAGTTTCAGGACTAGCCAAAAACCATATCTTCCACAGAGTGTATCTCCAAAAATACAATGAAACATAATACAAAATTGTTACCATAGGTACCTTGATATCTCTTCTCAACATCCTCTGAGTTTCAATATTTGATTCATTCTATAAACAAAGTTCTAGAAAAAATGCTAAGATGACATTTAAATAACATACCTTAGAACACATCATCACAAGACTTCATCCCCCCTTGGAATTTCTCCCTTATTCACTTAATATTTCCTCTAAAACTTTCCTTAGATCTTCTTGGTGACCTCATATAAGAATCACTTTCTCACTTAGATATATATTCAATGAAATTGTGAGTGTACAAATGAAAGATTCTTTGAGGTGTGTCTATACTTTCTCAAGTAACCTCTTTCCTTAAATTTAGGGCTTCTTTAACTTTCTTGTTACAACCACTTTACCCTTTCATTAATGACTTGCAACCAATTAAGGGCTTCTTAACCCTTCTTTGGGGCTTCCAAATTTATGAGATAATATCTCCCTAACCATGAGGAACTACGTGATGTATCACCTACCATTGGAAATGGCAAGACAAAGACTATCCATCTATGAGGTTTTTGTATACACTTGAAGTATTCTTCAACCTCATTTTCCTTAGTCAAATTCAAGCCTCATGAAAACACCTATGGGTTCCTTGTAGACTTCTTCAAAGTATCTTCCCGTGATGTCCATGCTTAGAGCTACGCCATAAGGGGACCACTTTGGAGACTTCTTCAATTATACCCAATACTTCTATAGGCTTATAGACTTCCTCTAACGTTGACATTAATGAAAATAATTTTTTCAACAATCTCCCCCTTTGACATTGATGGAAACACTCATGCTCCCCCTGCGACCAATACTCCCCTTGTCTGCATGCTTCTATTCTTTCTCTCCCCTTGACATCAATGGCAAAGGGTATCTGCCCCTGACAAACTGCTTCTGGACTTTCTCTCTTCCTATGATTTTTTCCATTAGTGCTTCCTAATGAAGTAAATTGTTGACATATAGAAAAACATTCATATTAATATTCATTTATCTTCTCTCCACAAATGATTTCTCTTCCCTTGTATTCTGAGCTAAGAACGTGTAGATCACTGTGGAGCAAACAATATTCCAATTTTCTATCAAAGATACTCAAATGTCTCTCTTGGGATAGGTTTAGTGAAGATGTCTGCAATTTGTTCCTTTGCCCCAATATACTCTACCTTGATATTCTTTTGTGTAACTTGTTCCTGTAGAAAGTGAAACTTGATCGGAATATGTTTTGTCTTGGAATGCATCATTGGATTCCTGGAGATACTAATAGCGTTGGTGTTGTCATAGAATATTGAAATGGGCTCACCATACTTCACTTGTATATCTTGCAGGGTTTACTTCATCCAGAGAACCTGAGTATAACATGTTGTTGCCATAATGTATTCTTCTTCTACTGTAGATAATGATACTAAAGACTTCTTTTTACTTAACCAAGATACCAGTCACTCACCCAAATAGAAGGCTTCTCCGCTAGTACTTCTTCGATCATAAATTCTTCCTTCCAATCTGCATCTGCGTAGGCAGCCATAGTCATCTCATTCCCTTTTGTATACCACAATCCAAACTCTACTGTTCTTTTAATATATCTGAAGATCATTTTTACCGCTAGAACATGAGTTTCCTTCGGTGCTGCTTGAAATATTGCAACTTGTCCAATTTTTTTCATTACATATGGTCTTGAAGTTGTCACATAGAGTAGGTTTCCAATCATTTATCTATAGAGTCTTTGATCTGCTTCTTTAGACTCATTGTATTTTCTCAACTTGTAACTTGTCACCATCGAAGTACTTACTAGTTTTAAATTTTCCATTCAAAACTTCTTCAACATATCTTTGATGTACTTGGTTTGGGAAATGAAAATGCATTCATCCTGTTGAGATATCTAAAGTCCCAAGAATAATGTCAATTCACCAAGAAATAACATTTCAAACTTATTCTGCATGTCTTGGGAAAAATTCTTACTCATCCTGTCATCATCACTTCCAAAGATAATTTCATCCACATATGCTTCAATAATAAGTATGTTTCTTCTATCAACCTTTACATAGAGATTATTATCTGCATTACCCTTTTTGAATCCTTATTTCTGTAAATACATGTCTAATATTGAATACTAGGCTCTAGGGGCTTGTTTGAGTCCATACAAACCTTTCTTCAATCCACAAACACAATCTTCCCTTTTTGATAGTAGGAAACCTTCTGGTTGTTCAATATAGACTTATTCTTCTAATTCACCATTTAGAAATGTTTATTTTACATCCATTTGATATACTTTGATTCTCTTGGAACATGCATAGACCAAGATCAATATTATTGCTTCCATTCTGGTAATGGGGGGAAGTTTTTCTTCAAACTATACACCTTCAACTTATGCATATCCTTTGCATACCAATATTGCCTTATTTTTGGTTACATGTCCATCTTTGTTTAGTTTGTTTATAAAAACCCATTTTTTAACAATCAAATTTGTGTTCTTCGGTCTTGGCACCAATTCCCATGTGTCATTCTTCTTTATTTGATGTAGTTATTCTTCCATGGATTTGACCCAATGTTCATCATTACTGGATTCCTTAAAGTTGTTGGGTTCAATTGTGGATAGTAGTGCAAGGTGTCTCTGCTCCAGTGTACGAAACCTTTTACTTCCTTTGGTCTTTATTCTTGCATTTTTATCTCCAACAATCTATTTTGGTGGATGATTCTTTTGAAATCGACAACTAGGTGTTCTGGAGGGCATAAGAAATTTGTGCTGGTCATTTTATAATTGTTTTGCTTATGTCTCTTCTTGTTGTTGTTCTTCTTATGCCTCTTCCTCTTTTAGTTATTTTTCTCTTTCCTTCTCTTTAGCATTTGTGTTTTCTTCTTTGATCTTCTGCACATCTGCTTCATCAATATTTACATTTATGCTTTCCATTATCTTGTTGAGTCTCATATTGTAACACTTGTATGCCTTGATTTTGCTTGATTATCCAACCAATATGCCTTTATCAACTCGACAATCAAATTTTCCAACTATGCCATCTTCTCTTTTTATGTAGCACTTGCTTCCATATACTCTAAAATGTTTGACATTTGTTGGTCTTCCCTTCTATAACTCATATGGATTTTTTCCACTGTTATTTCTAAGCATTCCTCTGCTCAATATGTGAATGGTTGTGTGCACTTCTTATACCCAAAATATGTTACTCAACTTGGAATCCTTCAACATGGTTCTGACCATCTCTAATACAATTCAGTTCTTCCTTTCAGTGAATCCATTTTGTCGAGGTGCCCTAGCTGCTGAAAAATGTCTTTTTATTCCATTCTCTTTACAAAATTCCATGAATTATTTTGATATGAATTCACCTCCATTGTATGATATTAATCACTTAATTCTCGAATCCATATTGTTTTCAACCATCTCCTTGAATACTTTGAAATTTATGAATTCCTTTGATTTCTTTTTGAGAAAATATACTGCAATCATCCTTGTATAGTCATCAATAATTAGCATGAACTATTGTTCACCATTCAGTCCTTTGTTCTCATTGATCCACATAGATCAATGTGCACAATTTATAATGGCTTTGTTGTAGAGTATTCATTTGATATGGATTTCTTTCTTGTTTGTTTTTCATGTAGACAATGCTTGCACATAGTACTGGATGGTTTTGAGATTTCAAGCATTTCTCTCACTGCTTCCTTTTTTATAATATTGACCAGATTATCAAATTTCATGTGTCCCATTCTTTTGTGCCAAACCCATCTCTCATTTTTCCTTCCCAACCAACATCTTTATTTTCCATTCTAATTTAAGATATATATGTTGTTTGGAGTTCTTACTGTTGTAGCCACCAATTTTCCTCATCCTTATTTCCATCTTTCACACTTCTCATAGTCAAATGTAAGTCTATGTCTTTGATCACACATTTGACTCACACTTAGTAAATTATGTTTCATGTTTTCAACAAGTAGGACATTTTCTTCCTTGGAATCCTTACTTCCTAGCTTGATTGTGCCTTTCCCTATAATTTTGGCTGAGTTTTCATTACCAAATGAAATTGATCCATCTCTTTCTTTCTTCAGAGTTATAAATTTGTTCTTTTCACCTGTCATATGTTTTGAACAATCACTGTCAATATACTAATCACTTCTTCTTCTTTGTGCTTGTTGTGAAAGGGAACATTCTTCAACATTTAGTTTATACTACTTTCTTATCCAAATTATTGATGGTCCATTTTGATGATTGTTGAATTCTTGATTTGGTTCCTTTGAAGGAACTGCCAATTTCCAATTCTTGGCCATGTGTCCAAAATTGTTGCATTTATAACATTCTACTTCATGATTTAATGAACCAAAACTGTTATAGTTTTTTTGTATGCTTCATGAGGCTTTCTGAGATGATTGATTCTAAGATGACCTTCATAGTTTCTTATTTTCTTAGCATAAGATTTGAAATTTGTAGACTTGTGCCCAAAATTATTATAAGAATAACATGAACCTAGAAAGATAGTTTGATACCTGGGAGATCTTTTGAGTGGTGTTGTTCCTTTGTAGTTTTATTCTTGATTTCTTTCCATGGGTGATTGTTGATTCTAGAATTTGGGTCTTTTAGATGGTGCCATTCTTCTATAATTTTCTTCCCGGTCATTCTCATGATATGGCTTGCATACTTCCTTCTTGGTGAATCCTTCGGTGACTTCTGAATAAGTCCCTTGTTATACTTCCTCTTTTGTAGTCATAGAGATTGAACCCTTCTCTATATGTGTTTGGTTTTATCACAGTCTAGAACTGTCATGATACGAACTTTGAGCACTATTGCTTGCATTACATCTGGTCTTGAAGCTGTCACATAGAGTAGGTTTCCAATCATTGATCTATAGAGTCTCTGATTGGTTCTTTAGATTCATTGTATTTTCTCAACTTGCAAGCTGTCACCATCGAAGTACTTGCTGATTTGAGATCTTCCATTCTGAACTTATTCAACATCTCTTTGATGTACTTGGTTTGGGAAATGAAAATTCCTTCATTCTATTGAGATATCTGAAGGCCTAAGAAGAATGTCAATTCACCAAGAAGTGACATTTCAAACTCATTATGCATGTCTTTGGTAAACTTCTTACTCATCCTATGATCATCACTTCCAAATATAATGTCATACACATATACTTCATTTATAAGTATGTTGTTTCTGTCAACTTTTACATAGATATTACTATCTACATTACCCTTTATGAATTCTTATTTCTGCAAATACATGTCCAATCTTGAATACCAAGATCTAGGGCCTTGTTTGAGTCCATATAGAGATTTCTTCAATCTACAAACATAATCTTCCATTTCTGACAGTAGGAAACCTTCTAGTTGTTCATTATATACTTATTCTTCTAATTCACCATTTAGAAATGCTAAATTTACATCCATATTACATACTTTGATTCTCTTGGAACATGCATAGGCCAAGATCAATCTGACTGCTTCCATTCTAGCATTGGGGGAAAACGTTTCTTCAAAATATACACCTTCAACATGTGCATATCCTTTGCATACCAATCTTGTCTTTTTTCTGGTTACCTATCCATCTTCATTTAGTTTGTTTCTAAAAACCCATTTTGTACCAATCATATTTTTGTTCTTCGATCTTGGCATGAGTTCGCATGTGTCATTCTTCTCTATTTGATGTAGTTCTTCTTCCATGGATTTGACCCAATGTTAATCAATACTGGCTTCCTCAAACTTGTTGGGTTCAACTGTGGATAGTAGTGCAAGGTGTCTATGCTCTGGTGTACAAAACCTTTTACTTCCTCTGGTCTCTATTCCTGCATTTTTTTCTATAATAATTTGTTCTGGTGGATGATTCTTCTCAACCTGATGACTAGGTGTTCTGGAGGGCATCCGAAAGTTGTGCTGTTCATTTTCTTCCTGTTCTACTTCTAGTTCTTCTTCTTCTTCCTCTTCCTCTTTTATTTCTTCTTCTTCCTCTTCTTCTACCTCTTCCTCTTATAGTTCTTCTTGTATTTCCAACTCTTTAGCATTTTTGTTTTCTTCTTTGATATTCCACACACATGCTTCATCAATATTTACATTTATTATTTCCACTATCTTATTGAGTCTCATATTATAACACTTGTATGCCTTACTTTTTCTTGAGTATCCAACTAGTATGCCTTTATCAACTCGAGAATCAATTTTTCTAACTCTGTCATCTTCTCTTTTTATGTAGAAATTGCTTCCAAATACTCTAAAATGTTTGATGTTTGTTGGTATTACCTTCCATAGCTCATATGGAGTTTTGTCACTTTTATTTCTAAGCATTCCCCTGTTCCAGATATGAACATTTGTGCGCACTGCTTGTACCCAAAATATGTTACTCAACTTGGAATCCTTCAACGTTGTTCTGGCCACCTCTAATACAATTTTGTTCTTCCTTTCAATGACTCCATTCTACTGAGGTGTCCTTGCTACTAAAAAATTCCTTTTCATTCCATTATGTTCACAAAATTCCATGAATTATTTTGATATGAATTCACCTCCATTGTATGATCTTAAGCACTTAATTCTCGAATCCATATCGTTTTCAACCATCTCCTTGAATACTTTGAAATTTCCAAATGCCTCTGATTTCTTTTTGAGAAAAGATACTGCAATCATCCTTGTATAGTCATCAATAAGTAGAATGAAGTATTTTTCTCCATTCAGTCCTTTTATTCTCACTGGTTCACATAGACCAGTGTGCATAATTATTAATGGCTTTGTTATATAATATTCCTTTGATCTGAATTCTTTTCTTGTTTGTTTTCCATGTAGACAATGCTTGCACATAGTACTGGATGGTTTTGAGATTTCAAACATTTCTCTTACTAATTCCTTTTTGATAATATTTACCAGATTGTCAAAGTTCATGTGTCCCATTCTTCTATACCAAAGCCAATTATCATTTTCCCTTCCCAACCAACATCTTTATCTTCCAATCTTATTTAAGATGTATATGTTGTTTGGAGTTCTTACTTTTGTAGACAACAATTTGACTGATCCTTCTTTCCTTATTTCACACTTCTCAGAGACAAATATAAGTCTATGTCATTATTCACACATTTGACTCACACATAGTAAATTATGCTTCATGTTTTCAACAAGTAGGACATTTTCTTCCTTGGCATCCTTACTTCCAAGGTTGATTGTTCCTTTCCCTATAGTTCTAGTTGAGTTGTCATTACCAAATGAAACCGATCCATCTCTTTCTTTCTTCAGAGTTATAAATTTGTTCTTGTCACCTATCATATGTTTTGAAAAACTATTGTCAACATACCCATCACTTATTTTTCTTTGTTGTTGTAGTGCAAGGGAACATTCTTCAACATTTAGTTTATCCTACTTCCTTATCCAAATTCTTGATGGTCCCTTTTGGTGATTGTTGAATTCCTTCTTTGGTTCCTTTGGAGAAACTGTCAATCTTCAATCCTTGGACATGTGTCCAAAATGGTTGCACTTATAACATTATACTTCATCATTTAGTGAACCAAAACTATTATAGTTTAATGTTGCATGCTTCATGAGGATTTCTGAGATGATTGATTCTAGGATGAACTTCATAGTTTATTCTTTTATTAGCATAAGCTTTGCAATTTATAGCTCTGTCCCGAAAATTAGTACAAGAATACCATGAACCAAGAAAAATAGTTTGATACCTGGGAGATCTTCTGAGTGGTGTTGTTCCTTTACAGTTTACTTCTTGATTTATTTCCATGGGTGACTGTTGATTTTGGAATCTGGGTCTTTTAGATGGTGCCATCCTTCTATAATTTTCTTCCCTATCATTATCATGAGAGGTGTTACAAATTATTTTGGTCACCCTGATGATGATTCTACAAGCATGTGTTCAGGCTCTCAAAAGGATATTTTGCATGAGAAAAAAAACTAATTTCTTCCTCTACAAGGCTTGTTTTTAGAAGGAGTCCATAGGCTAGGAGTAATACACAGTGTAGAAATGCTTGATTTCCATAGGCTTCTCTATACCTGGCTCGTGGGGTTTCCACAGGGTGCGATGGTGTTTGAAAGCTAAAGAAAGGAAGAAGTTCACAAAGGTTCTAGAAGGAGGATCTTCTAGAATGTGAGGTGGCGTCCGTATGATTGTGATTCTACTGGCTTGTCTGATTTGGTGGGATCATCCTCATATCTTTAACCACTTCTCCTTCTCCTATATAATGATAGGTTTCTCATGTAAAAGGTTAAGCAAGATTGAGCAAAGAATTGTTGAAAGAATAGGTTGAAGGTTGTGTGAAGATCCCGTTGCAACTGATGCTTGAGGTCTCCATTTTTCCATCAAGATTTTGTGGACCATCTTCATACAAATTCGAAGCACGTGTATGTGTGTGTTGGAACAAAGGACCACTAAAAGGGAACTTGCGACATCAAGGCAGTTTGGTTGTATCTTCCACTTTTACTTAATATAATACGGTGACATGTTTCTTTCCCATAAAATCATTAGCATTTTATTACATGATTCCTTGATCACATGTTTAGGTTTTCATTGAATCTACTATTGTTTCTTTCACTTTGGTTGGTTTGTGTCATTGCAGATTTGATCTCGCAAGAGCACCAGAGCGAAGCAAGGACAACAAAGACATAAGGAAGCGATATCTAAAAGTATGTCATCCATTCCTTCTTTGGTAGTAAATTCAATGATTGTTACTTAGGGAAAGCGTCATGTCCTGTCTTGTTTTGTTCTAGATCCAGGTGGATCTAGGGACATTAGTTTATGTCCGCATTCACCGATTTATCCAAAAAAATGGCGACTCCATTGGGGATACAACTTGTTTGTGGTTTTTTGTTGTCCATTTTCTTTTAGCCTACCCCTTTTCACTCTATTTCAGTCTCTGAGTTTGTGGGGCATCCATCCAGACCCTCTAGATTTGAAAGTTCACTTAGGCCCTTTGTTCTCTTTCCAAATTTCTCTTGTTTACAGACACTTCCGCACTGTACCCATACACAACCTGTGGAAACGTTTGATTTATGCACCCTCACTATTTATACCAGTGCAGACTTTCTGTGATCTACCCATAGCTAGCCTGCGAAAACATTTGATTTCCACATTGTAACCTACTGCTAGGTTGCGGTGGCATCCGTAAATGTTTTTGGTTTGGGTCCTATCATCTTTAATGCCTAGTTTTTCTTTAGCCAACTGGGAGGAAATTTTGATGCCAGTATTTGATTGATTTCCGAGTTTGAAACTTGTTGTCGATTGGTTTTTGGAGATCAAACACCTTTCTTAGTCATTTTTCCAGTTTTACCTTTTGATTTTTATCAACAAAGATATAATCTCTGATTTCGCATCTAAGTGCTTGATTCATTAAAAGTATTTTGATTGGATTTAAAGTTTTGGATTGATTACATTTTCTAGATTACTTGTTGATTGGAAAGTCCTTTTTCATTTGCATTTTAGTGAAACACTTTACCATCATATTTACTTTTATCTTCATTGAAAGTTTGATTTGGGTGCTTGTTGAGTGTATAAATTTTCTTTGATTACTTGTCCTTTCTTAGTTATACCCCTGATTTGGTTTTGGAAAGGTAGAATTTAAAGTCATTTATTCTTTTAAGTAATCATACAAAAGAAGGTGTTTTGCATTAAAAATAAATAAAATTAAGAAGAGATAGTTGAGAAATTTCATTATTGATGGTTGTTTGACATTGTGTTCATTCAAGGAAAAGAAATTACATTTCGTAGCTTACCTCATTCCGAAAAAACACCTTCTCCCTACCATAGATAGATTTCATTGAACGAAAAGTTTGCATCATTCATCTCTATCTGCATATTATTGGGTCAAGGTCTTCCACAACATTGGTTTCATTTCCGTCTCCCTCTTGAGTAAACAACAACCTCTAAAAAACATTGCGAAATCTAAAACTCAATTAGTAACTTTTATTTTGTAGGGATCTTTTACACCAACATTAGCTAGGCTAGATCTTTGTAATAGGCTGTGAGACACACTCTCCAAAGAATAAAACACACAATAGAATTTTGTGATAGGGAGTGTTCAAATCCATTTGCAACATTTTTTCCTGGGAAGCCCTTCTCACACAAGGGTCAAACCTGAGGTCACATTGAGACTAGTAGAGTTACTCACCCTGCTTTGTTGGTCTTGGTGTAGAGATTGCACGTATTATGGGGGTCACTTGAATGGTATACCCACAATGATGAGTTGAAGCCTCTTAAGCTGATTTCGGGCTAGATACCCTGCCTTTGCACGTGGATCGGTGTAGTGTCCCCAAGGCCGAGCCCCGTAGTAAACCATGTTCTGAAAGGAATTGTAATTATGATTTATAGGCTAGTGAGCTGAGTTCTTATAAGCTGGAGGCTTATGTGTTGTTAGGCCAGGGAGCCAAAGTGTTGAAGGCCAGGAGCCTGCTATTGTATATGTAATCATGCCGAACAATTAATAAAATATAAACACCACCATGTGCAGACCGACCACGATGAATGAGTGAAGGGGGACTAAGCATCCATAGAGTGGGCAAGGAATTAGGGGCTGGAAGGTGGGAAAAGGGGCTAAGTGTTGAGCCTAGGGGCTAAGCCTAAGGGGCTTAAGCCTGGGAATAATATTTTACTATTATTCCAAAAGAACATGTGCCATTCATGTTTTATCCTAAGTTCCTAACCATAGGAAAGGTAATGCATGTCGAGGAACGCATGCAGTTTCAAGGGTGACAAGTGTCCACCCTAATGCATGCAAATAAAATAGACGAGGTAAGCCGTGAAGGCTCTCTCTCCTCCATTCCACCGGACTACCTGAGCGTGTAGGGAGCATTGAACAGTACGACCAACCCAACCTCTGCAAGAATACCTCGTGCGTTCCTGAGAATCGAAAACCCGGTATTGTCTTTGATAGTTCGTGCACACCCTCTGTCTGACTGATCGAACCTATGAGTGGAGGCTCTGTTCCGAAGCCGAGACCCTGAACCATTTCGCCATTGTTGAACCAGTGAGAAAGCATGTGTTGTTTCTAAAGAGCTGGTCTCACCCTCCGTTTTGAGTTGTGGAGTTTGTGTCGACCCCTGTAGGAGTTACTCATCACACATTCCTGTGAACCATCACTGTGAGGCCTCAAGCCATTGTTGACCCTGTTTGAGAGGCTGTGTTTGTATTTCTAGTTGACTATGGTAACCATGCAGAGCTAGACTGTGCGTGGCTTGATGACCAACGTGAGTTGTGATTGAGCCTGTGTGTGATCTCTCTCTAGGTGAGGGAGGTGGATGTTGTTGGAAGAGATTTCTTCCAGAGAGTGTCCAGCACCAGCTTCAGGCTCTGAGACTTCCTGATATAGCCTGTTGCCAAGACCCAGAGAGGGCGGTTAGCACCGATGGACTGTTCTTGTGAAGGTGTATACTCCCGGGTGGAACAGGCATGTGGGGAATGAGAGTCTGATAGTAGTGGGTGTAAGATGGAATCCTGGGAAGAATCCTTCCAGATTTTATGTGTTGTTTTCCCTGTAACCTCAGCCTAGCCTAGGATTCCTTGTCTTGAAGTGGAGCTTAGTCCCAGCTTGGGGGTGACCCACTGCTGAGCTGATGAGCAGTGTGGTCTAAGGCTGGGAGGTTCATGGAAGGCCTGCACTTGGTTGGTGGAATCTACCACTGTTAAAAGATAAGTATCTGATTATGCCTTAATCATGTTTTGCAGGACTGTGTTGTTTATGTTATCATGATTTTCCGCTGTGTATATGAATTATTATGAAATGCTATGGATTGTTAATTATAGTAGTAGATAATATGTGTACTCTGAGCATTAAATGTGTTTAATTGTTGAGAGCTTATGGATCATATAATACCTATACGAATCATGTATAGAGTGGTGTTATAGTCTTCTCTTATTAGCAATTAAGCCATGGTAGTTGAAAGGGTGCGCTACAGTTTGGTATCAGAGCCAAGGTTTCGACACTGAGCCTAGATGGGCTAACGGAGCGGTCTTTGGACCGAGAATGTGAGGGGAAATTGGGTCTGGAAGGCTAATTTCGGAACCTGGTTTGCTCCAAAGTGTTAAGGAGTTACTTGACGAGTTTTAAGCTCAGGAGGTATAGCGGCGTTATGAAACCGCAACCAGTGTGGTATAAGTCCACAGGGAGAGAGGACTCCACACCATAAGTGTAGGAGCGTTAGGATCTGTTCGGGAGGGAAGGTGAACCCTCGTGACCGTTAGATATGGAAAGTGTGCACAGGGTTTAAAGCCCTTTGGAAATTGCACAGGAGTGTGGAAATCGCGATACGCGAAATCCCGAATTAGTTAGGAACCGTCTGAGCCGTCAGATCTCGGCTGGAAAACCCGACAGCCATTGGATCTGTCAGGAGATATCTGAGGGTTAAAACCCCAATGAATAGGGACGAAAGCCCCAAAATAGATCTAGACCGTCCAAATGACGGAGGCCACATGTCGTGAGATTTCCCATTTTGGAAGATCGGGAATCACGAGATCGGGAGTCTTGATGACAAGAGATCGGGACTTTCCATGGTGGAAATCCTGAAATAGATCTGAACCGTCCGAATGACAGAGGCCACGTTTCGTGAGATTTCCTATTTCGGGAGATCGAGAATCGTGGAATCGGGAATCCTGATGACGAGGGCTCGGGATTTTTCGTGGTGAAAACCCTGGGATAGATCTGAACCGTCCGATGGATGGAGGTTACGTGTCGAGAGATTAACTACATCGGGAAACTAGGGATTGAGATTTTGGGAGTCCCGTGATCGAGAGTTTGAACTCTTGTGATGATAAACCTGATGAACAAATGATATTCTTTCGGAGGATCTCAGGGTCTGTGACGACCATTAGATGTGAGGAAGAGATGTCATATTTAAGTTGGGGCGCGAATGTGGATTAAGGTAAGTAGTGAGCAGATTTGGACGTCCAGAGTCCACCTGCCTAGATCT
>ML789079.1:273417-320538 GCA_009831015.1 Picea engelmannii | reverse complement strand
CTAGAGTGGTGGAAAGTTTGCATCTAACGAGAAGAAAACATGAGAAGTCTTGGTTAGTGCAGTTGGCCACAGGGACCAAGAGGAAGGTCACTGAATTGGTTAAGTCTTGTTCAGTGGACATGAAAGGAATGAGCACTAAGGCTAAATTGAACATTCTGCCATTAGGCTCATACGATTTCTTAATTCAGATGGACTGGTTGGACCAGCACCATGCCCTTCTGGATTGTCGTAACAAGAGGTTCACATGCCTGAACGAAGAGGGAAATCAAGTAACAGTCTAAGGAATTCCCAGAGCCGTGGTTGTGAGGGAAATATCATCCATGCAGCTGAAGAAATGTTACCGGAAAGGCTGTCAATTATATGCAACTCGGGTGGAAGAAGCATCCCGAGATGTAGTATCGAATCTGGAAGATCATGAGGTACTCAAGGAGTTCAAGGATGTATTTCAGGAGGTACCTGGACTACCTCTGAAGAGGGACATCGATTTTCCTATAAATTTGATGCCTGGAACAACTTCAGTTTCGAAGGCTCCTTATAGAATGAGTACACCAGAGCTGAAAGAGTTGCAATTGCAGCTCAAAGAGCTACTAAAGAAAGGTTACATTCACCCCAGTGTGTCACCGTGGGGAGCCCTGATCCTATTCGTGAAGAAGAAAGATGGGATGTTGAGGCTGTGCATTGATTTTCGATAGTTGAATAAGGTCACTGTCAAGAACAAGTATCCTCTGCCAAGGATTGATGATCTTTTTGATCAGTTGAAGGGTGCGAAAATATTTTTGAAAATAGATCTTCGATCAGGATATCACCAAGTGAGAATAAAGGATGAGGACATTAGCAAGACCACCTTTAGAACAAAGTACGATCATTATGAGTTCATGGTGGTGCCATTTGGACTGTCCAACGCGCATGCTGTTTTCATGTGCTTAATGAATGGAGTGTTCAGAAATTATTTGGACAAGTTTGTCATAGTCTTCCTGGACGATATCTTGGTGTATTCCAAGACAGAGGAAGAGCATGAACAACACTTGAGAATGGTGCTGCAGGTGTTGAGAGAACACCAGCTGTACGCAAAACTGAGCAAGTGCTCATTTTACCAAAGGCAGATCCATTACTTGGGACACATTATATCTGAAGAAGGGATCCCTGTGGATCCTGAAAAGGTAGAGGCCATTCGAGAATGGCCAGTGCCAAGGAATGTGGAAGAAGTTAGATGTTTTATGGGTCTGGCAGGCTATTATAGGAGGTTCATAGCCAGATTCTCAAAGATATCTCATTCTATCACTTCCTTGCAAAGGAAGGAGAAGAAGTTCCAGTGGACTGAAGAATGTGAGAGCATCTTCCAGCGATTGAAGCAGTTGCTAACTAGTGCTCCGATCCTGAAGATTGCAGATCCAAATAAGGATTACTTAGTGTGCACAGATGCATGTAAGGAGGGGCTGGGAGGAGTTCTCAGCCAAGAAGGATTTGTAGTTTGTTATGAATCCTGAAAGTTGAAGGAGCATGAGAAGAATTATGCCACTCACGATTTAGAGCTGGCAGAAATCGTCCATGCCCTGAGGAAATGGAGACATTACCTCATGGGCAAGAGATTCGAGTTGAAAACAGACCATAACGGTCTGAAATATTTATTTGATCAGCTGACCTTAAATGCCAGGCAAATTAGATGGCTGGAGTTTCTGTGCGAATATGACTTTGATATCAAGCATATCAAAGGGAAAGAAAATAAGGTGGCTGATGCACTTAGCAGAAAAGCGCACAAATTACATGCTATAGCCATTAGCATGTATAGAACTGAGATTAAAGACAGAATTTTGGAAGCCGCCGATACTGATTTGCAGTACAGAGGTCTAATAGCAAAGCTATAGCAGCGTGAGAGGCCACAAACCAAGGAAAGTTACACCTTGGGAACTGATGTCTTACTTCTGTATAAACACATAGTATATGTACCCAATATCCGAGAATTGAAGCTAGCAATTCTAAAGGAGATGCATAACGTGGCTTATGCTGGACATCCTGGATATCATAAGACTATGGAAGCAGTCAAAAGCCATTACTTTTGGTTGGGTTTGAACAAAGAAATCGCTGAATACATCACCAGATGTATGGAGTGCCAAAAGGTTAAGGCTGAGCATAGGCACCCAGCAGGGTTGCTGCAGCCTTTACCTATTCCTGAATGGAAATGGGACGTGGTAACAATGGATTTTATCACAGGATTGCCCAGAACAAGCAAGCAGCATGATTCAATCATGGTGGTGGTGGACAAGCTTACTAAAGCTGCCCATTTTATTCCACTGAAAACCACCCACAGAGCAACCACCCACAGAGCAGCAGATGTTGCTGGCATTTTCCTAAAAGAAGTTGCATGCTTGCATGGAATTCCTAAGACAATTGTGTCTGATAGGGACCTGAAATTCACTTTGAATTTTTGGAAAGGACTGTTCAAAGGATTCAGAACGAATCTGAACTTTAGCACAGCGTATCATCCCGAATCCGATGGACAGACAGAGAGAGTGAATAGAGTAATAGAAGACATGCTAAGAATGTATGTGATGGATAAACCATCAAGGTGGGAAGACTACCTGCATTTGGTAGAATTCACCTACAATAATGGGTATCATGCATCATTGAAGATGAGCCCATTCGAAGCGCTTTATGGAAGAAAGTGCAACAATCTAGTGAGCTGGGATAATCCAGCTGACAAAGTAGTAGTTGGGCTTGAGCTGCTCAAAGAGATGGAAGAACAAATGATAAGAATTAAACATAATCTAAAAGCTGCCCAGGACAGGTAGAAAAGTTACACTGATAGTAACAGAACCCATAGAGAATTCAAAGTGGGTGACCATGTTTTCCTGAAAGTGAAAACTAACAGGAGTTCCCTAAGGCTGGGAAGTTGCGCCAAGTTGGAAGCAAGATTTTGTGGGCCATTTGAGATCCTAGAAAGGATTGGGCCAGTGGCATACATGCTTTCATTACCTGCATCTATGACTGTACATAATGTGTTTCATGTTTCACTACTTAAGAAATATGTACCTGATGTTAATCATGTTATCGATTGGAATGTGATTCAGGTGGAACCAGAAGGTGTCCTGCAAGTGCATCTTGTGCACATATTGGACAGGAAAAGCAAACAGCTACGGAATCGAGCCATAAAGCTTGTAAAGGTCTAGTGGACCTGGTACGATCCTAAGGACGCAACATTGGAGAATGAAGAGGTTATGCGGGCAGAGTACCTGCATCTTTTTGAAAATTTTGAAAGGCTTGCAGAGACAGTGTAAGTTTCACTGAGGACAATGCAAAAATAAGGGGAGGGGAATTGTAGTGTCCCCAAGGCCAACCCCCGCAGTAAACCATGTTCTGAAAGGAATTGTAATTATGATTTATAGGCTGGTGAACCGAGTTCTTATAAGCTGGATTATTATGTGTTGTTAGGCCAGGGAGCCTAAGTGTTGAAGGCCAGGAGCCTGTTGTTGTATATGTAATCATGCAAAACAATTAACAAAATATAAACACCGCCATGTGCAGACTGACCACGATGAATGAGTGAAGGGGGACTAAGAATCCATAGAGTGGGCAAGGAATTAGGGACTAGAAGGTGGGAAAAGGGGCTAAGTGTTGAGCCTAGGGGCTAAGCCTAGGGGGCTTAAGCCTGGGAATAATATTTTACTATTATTCCAAAAGAACATGTGCCATTCATGTTTTATCCTAAGTTCCTAACCATAGGAAAGGTAATGCATGCCGAGGAATGCATGAAGTTTCAAGGGTGACAAGTGTCCACCCTAATGCATGCAAATAAAATAGACGAGGTAAGCCGTGAAGGCTCTCTCTCCTCCATTCCACCAGACTACCTGAGCGTGTAGGGAGCACTGAATAGTACGACCAACCCGACCTCTACAAGAATACCTCGTGCGTTCCTGAGAATAGAAAACTCGGTATTGTCTTTGATAGTCCGTGCACACCCTCTGTCCAACTGATCGAACCTATGTGTGGAGGCTCTGTTCCGAAGCCGATATCCTGAACCATTCTACCATTGTTGAACCAGTGAGAAAGCCTATGTTGTTTATGAAGAGCCGGTCTCACCCTCCGTTCTGAGTCGTGGAGTCTGTGTCGACTCCTGTAGGAGTTACTTATCACACATTATTGTGAACCATCATTGTGAGGCCTCGAGCCATTGTTGAGCTTGTTTGAGAGGCCGTGTTTGTATTTCCAGTTGACTATGGTAACCACGCAGAGCTGGACTGTGCGTGGCTTGATGGCCAGCGCGAGTTGTGATTGAGCCTGTGTGTGATCTCTCTCTAGGTGAGGGAGGTGGATGTTGTTGGAAGAGATTTCTTCCAGAGAGTGTCCAGCACCAGCTTCAGGCTCTGAGACTTCCTGATCCGGCCTGTTGCTGAGACCCAGAGAGGGAGGTTAGCACCGATGGACTGTTCTTGTGAAGGTGTATAATCCCAGGCGGAACAGGCATGTGGGGAATGAGAGTCTGATAGTAGTGGGCATAAGATGGCATCCTAGGAAGAATCCTTCCAGATTTTATGTGTTGTTTTCCCTGTAACCTCAACCTAGCCTAGGATTCCTTGCCTTGGGGTGGAGCTTAGTCCAAGCTCGGGGGTGACCCACTGCTGAGCTGATGAGAAGTGTGGTCTAAGGATGGGAGGTTCGTGGAAGGCCTGCACTTGGTTGGTGGAATCTACCACTGTTAAAAGATAAGTATCTGATTATGCCTTAATCATGTTTTGCAGGACTGTGTTGTTTATGTTATCATGATTTTCCGCTGTGTATATGAATTATTATGAAACGCCATGGATTGTTAATTATAGCAGTAGATAATATGTGTACTCTGAGCATTGAATGTGTTTAATTGTTGAGATCTTATGGATCATATAATACCTGTACGAATCATGTATAGAGTGGTGTTATTGTCTTCTCTTACTAGCAATTAAGCCATGGTAGCTGAAAGGGTGCGCTACAATCGAACTGTCTACTGTTTCCCCAGGAATCACTGTTGTTCTTGGTAGAATTAGTTGCCTACCTTCTTAGGGTCTTACACGAGGTGAATGTGGAGGGGAAAGTCTTCACGATACCTGGAATCGATGTTGGCCAGACTCACTTGGGCTCCTTGGAGGGTATACCCACGATTATGTGTGGGAGCTTGCACCGGGGTGTAATTTCGTTAAGCAGGTCGTCAACATAACTTTTCCACCCGCTCTATCCTAACCCCTTATTGCCTTGACTTCGTGACGTTGGATTTCATCCCCAACTAGTGACTTCGAAGTAAGAAGTTTTGTTTGCTTGGTTTGATTCTTAGATTTTATTAGAAAGTTTTGTTTATTTTCGTAGTTGGCCATAGATTTTTTGTGTAAAATATTTGGCTCGGCCAACATCGACCCTCCACGTCGTTCACGTAGGGTCCAGGGACTTCCTCCAAAAAATATGAAGGATTATATCACTCTACCCCCTCATTCACCAGAGGGATATCCTCAATAGAGTGAGGTCCAAGACACTGTAACCTCGCAAGATGAAGGTTCTGCCTCTTTAGAAAGTTTCTGAATTATTTCTGATTCTCTAGAGGCTTTTCGTATACCTCCTAGATACGAGAGACGTATTCTTCAGCTGAATTCATCCATAGAACTTGTTGCTGACACTTCTGGAATACCGACCAGACCCCATTCTGGCCCTGGATTAGGGAATCCCCTTTGGACTACTGACATATTTAGAAGCCTACCTCGCACAGTGCGGGACCTTTATGGCTCAGGGGCCGGTGCTAATATACCTGTCGTCTGTGAACTGCCCGAAATGTCTGTTACCTACACGATACCTCTAGATCACTTTGCTGGTACAACTAGCTATATCCCTATTGTTTTAGACACACAGTCAGTTGGTCCTAGCTCAACTATTTCTCTCCAGATGGCCCATTCTACAATGGTTCCATGTGCTATGACTATCCCCACCACGAATACAATGGTTACCCAAGCTCCCATTGGTACACCATTTTTGTCTAGACCTATCCCGTCACTTCCTCCTGGGTATAATGCCTTGAATAATTATATCCCCATTCCTACCTAGGTTCCATTTGGAGTTTTTAGAGTTTTCATTCCTCCTAGGTACAATGTTGCTTCTGGTTTCATTTTGACACCTTCCCAGGTCATCTCTGGAGGGTCTTTTCCACCTTTTATGGGAGGATTTGGCCCAAGTGGATCCAATCCCATTGGAGGCACTACTCAGTCATTCACTTCTGGTTATCAGATTCCCGTTGGAGGGAAATATAACCCTGGGGGACAAACTCAGTTTGGGGGTCAAACTCAAATTGGGACACAATCCTCACTTAGAGGACAACCCCCACCTGGAGGTTATAACCCACCCTATGGACAAAACATACCAGGATCACTAGCCCAGTATTGGAATATTCTCATCCAGGGAAATCCACAATCATATCAGGGTAAACAATCTCAAGTTAGCTCTTTCATACCTCCTAGTTTGGGCTAGTCATATCTCGGTTCCTCCAATCCCATTTGGGGTTCGAATGTTCATTCTAGTGTCCCTTTCCAAGGGAAAATCCCTAATCAATACAAACCTATGGGTTACATGCCTCCACACTCACATCTGAATCTATAAAGACCTTCGCCTCACATGCATACTGCTTATGGTCCTACTGGTATATTGACGAGACTCCCTCCCCAAAGTCACCAGTACCCTCACGTGAATAGACAGTTACCCTTTTTAGCCACTTTGGATTTACCTGACTTGTCTAGAATCTTGAATGACCCTATCCTAAATTCTCCCCACTGGCCCATTATACCAGTCAAGATATCGTCCGACATTCCCAAATTTGAATGTAAACCAGGAGAAGACCCAAACAACCATGTTATGAATTTTCACCTTTGGTGTTCATCCAACTCTTTGATGGACGACTCCATTCGGTTACGACTCTTCCAACAAAATCTTACAGGTTCGGCTACAAAGTGGTATATAGAATTACCACGAGGATTATTCACCAACTTTAATACCCTAGCCATGGATTTCCTCATACATTACCAATTGCCAATCCACTATGAAACAGAAACCGATATTTTGAGTTCCTTTAAGGAAAATTTGGCCACTCATATTTGCGCTGTAATATACCAGATATAAAAAGTATGTAGAATATAAATAAAATGCTAGAAATGGCAAAATAACAACAATTTAACTAGAACAATCACCAAAATAACACTGAAATGATATAAGAATAACAATAGAAATAACACTTTGATTCTGAGAGCAATGTTCACGGGCCTCTTCGAGGGGGCAACCTCTAGTCGAGTAGAGCTCTATTACAATAATATCCAAGCTAGGGTTCTCATACCCTCGACTCCTATTTATACTAAATATGTCTATCAAAAGAAGCATCTAGAGGAAGATCCTTCTAGAAGTGGAAGCTTCTATTAGGTCTTCTTACATTCGACTTATTATATTTTATTGCAAGGCCTTATTAATATTTACCTTTATTACATCTGAATATATTGTTCTACCTATGTGCGGGTTAGGACCCTAACATGTACCCCACCTTAAAAACAACCTTGTCCTCAAGGCTTGAGATGTGGAAATTGCTACAAAATGGTAGCTGGTTCCCAAGTGGAATCTGCTAGAGTTGTATCTTTCCACTGGACTAACACTTCCTTGATGGTTCTCTGACACAGGCGAGGCTAACGCTAGTCCAAAACGACTTATGGTTGTATCCAAATGGATCCTTCTTTGTCTAACTTGGGAAGGTTGGTTTGAATTTGTCACTTAGTTCCAATCACCTTCTTTAAGCATGAAACATGAAAAACAACATGTAGCTTAGAATGAATGGGCAAAGCTAACTGATAGGCCACCTATCCCACATGCTTGAGAATAGTATAAGGACCATAAAACTTGGGCGCTAGCTTATGACAATGCTCGACCTTGATGGAATTTTTCTTGTAAGGTTGCAGTCGAAGAAACACCTGATCCCCTTATGAAAATTGACGTTCAGAGTGACCTTGATCTGCTTGTTTCTTCATGCAATTCTGAGCCATGACCAAATTCTCTTTGAGGGTATGGAGAATAGCCTCATGAACTGTAAGCATTTGGTCAACCACCTGGACCTTCTAGACACCCAGTAAGTATGAGAGAATTGAAGGTGGATTTTATCCATACACCGCTTCAAAAGGAGTCATGCGTGTAGTTGTATGGTATGAAGTGTTGTACCACCATTTAGCTAGGGGTAACCATTGAGCCCACTGATTTTTCTTTTTCGAGGCAAAACACCTCAAATATGTTTCCAAACACTTGTTGAAAACTTCCATTTGACCATCATTTTGGGGATGATGAGCTGTGCTGAGATGCAATTGGGTGCCTTGTAGCTTGAACAGTTCTTTCCAAAAATTGTTGGTGAAATTTGGGTCGTGATTAGAAACAATAGAATGCGGCATGCCATGAAGCTTGAAGATGTGATCCATGAAAAGTTGAGCCATCGTGGATGCTGTAAATGGGTGTTGAAGAGCACAGAAATGAGCATACTTGGAAAGGTGATCAACAACCACCATGATGACTGATTTATTTCGTGATTTGGGTAAGCCTGTAATAAAATCCATAGAGATATCCCTCCAAATAGCAGGTGGAATCAGAAGCGGTTGTAGTGTGCCCAAAGATTTGGTTGTTTCTCCCTTGTTGAGTTGACACACATCACATTCAATGAAAAAATTATGAATGTCTTGTTTCATACCATCCCATAAAAAAGAACGTTTGACCCTGTCATAAGTTTTGGTAAAACTGGATTGCCCAACTGTGGGTGTAGCATGAAGCTCAGAAAGTACCATGAATTTAATTTGATTTTTTACTTAAATACAAATGGCCTTTGTATCGAAGCCTATCATGGAGCCAAGAGTACCCTGGGGAAGCTGAAGCATTGGATTGCAATTGTTGGATCAGATGCAAACTTTTGGGATCGTGTAGCCATTCCCGGTGAACGGCTTGGAGCCACTCTGGTACAATGAAGGAAAGAGAAAAAAGGGATCTGTCATCTTCATATTTTCTAGAAAGTGCATCTGCAAACACATTGTCTTTTCCTTTCTTGTAAATGATCTCATAATCATATCCAAAGAGCTTAGTCACCCATTTTTTTTTTCTCTGGGGAGGAAATGCGTTGTTCTAGAAAATACTTGAGGATTTGATGGTCTGTATTAATTTGGAAGCGTTTCCCCAATATATAAGGGTGTCACAGATCAACGACATTCAAAATATCCAACTTTTCCTTTTCATAGATTGATTTACCCAGATTTCTTTCAGATAGTTGCTTGTTGGTAAAGGCCAACGGTCGACCCTCTTGCATAAGGACATCACCAATTCCTTTCGCTAAAGCATCACATTCCAAGACAAAGGTCTTTTTGAAATCAGGAAGGGACAGGAGTAGAGTGGTGCACATGGCCATCTTCAAGGTTTGAAAATCTTGAGCAGTTGCTGGAGTCCAAGTGAAAGAGTTCTTTTTTAGGAGTGCAGTGAGAAGTGTTGCAATCTTTCCATAATTCGTAACAAAATTGTGATAATAACTTGTTAAGCCCAGAAATCCAAGCAATATTTTGAGAGTCTTTGGGTGAGGCCAGTCTTGCATAGCTTCAATGTTTTTAGGATCCACCTTGACGTCATCCTTGCCAACCAGATGACCCAAGTACTCGACTTCTGAGGCGCCAAAAGAACATTTAGACTATTTTAGAAAAAGTTGGTGTTGAGAGAGTAGATGGAGAACTCGATCCACATAAGCAAGATGGTCTGCCCAATTTTTTCTATAGATGAGGATATCATCAAAGAAAACTAAGAAAAAATGACAGAGAAAAGGACGAAAGACATGATTCATGAGGTTTTGGAAGGTGGAGGGGGGCATTACACAAGCCAAAGGGCATGATCAAAAACTCATAGTGGCCCTCATGAGTTCTAAAGACAGTATTGGGAATGTTTTCCTCTTTCATACGTATCTGGTGGTAGCCAGAACGAAGATCAAGTTTAGTAAAGAATTGGGCACCACTCAATTCATCCAAGAGGTCATCAATGACAGGAATGGAAAATTTGTCTTTAATGGTAAGTTTGTTGAGGGCCCAAAATTCAGGACACATTCGCCAACAACCTTCTTTCTTCAGGACCATGACCATCAGAGAAGAGTAGGGGCTCATACTAGGGCAGATAACGCCTGCATTAAGGAGTTCTTGAACCATTTTCTCAATTTCATTTTTTTGGGAAAAGGGGTGACGATACAGACGAATATTGGGAGGAAGGCTTCCTAGAACAAGGGGAATGGAATGATCATGAACACAACAGGAAGGAGGGAGTCCCTAGGGAGTGGAAAATACCACTTGATGTTTAGAAAGGATGGATTGGAGGTCTTGCGGCACCGAGGGTGTCTTTGTTGCTTGTATGGCATGGAGTTGGGAAATAACACCAGAATGACCTTTTTTTAGCAGCTTTTCCATGCGATGGGAACTAATCAGGTGAACCGACGGTGATTTATTGGAACTTATATTGTTGGTCCTCCTGGTCAAATTGCATGGTTAATTCCTTAAAATCCATGAGAATGGGACCCAAAGTCCTTAGCCAGTCTACACCCAACACAATGTCACAACTTCCCATGTCAATAGCAAACATATGAGATTTCAGGTGGTAGTCACCAATTTGGAGACACACATTTTCACAATGCCCCCACATTTCATGGAGCCACCATTGGTAATCATGATTTGGAAATTATTGACTGTATAGATGTAGAAATGATTTTCTTGAGCAATGCGGCGATGAATAAAATTATGGGTGCTTCCACTATCAACTAGAATGATGACCTTCCTATGCTTGATGTAACCGATTAGCTTGAGGGTTTGGGGAGCAGAGAAGCCAGTGAGAGCATTTAGGGAAATTACCAGTTTGACTTTGGGAGGGTCTGAGGGAGGGGTGATGTCAGTGGTTTTAGGTGACTCAGACACAAGGGGAGTTTCAATCTCCTCTTCCGAAATATCCTTCGAGATGGCCATAAAAATATTTTTTTCCTTACACTTGTGGCCCGGGAAATATTTGTCATCACAATTATAACAAAGGCCTTTGATTTGGCATTCATCCATTTTAGCCTTGGTTAATTTTTTGATTTTTAGTGGAGCGGAGGGAGTAGTGGGATTCACTGGTTTAGTGCGAGGGATAAAGGAGGGTTTCCAGTTTTGAGAAGATACAACCTGTTCTAATTCTTTATCTGTTTTAGTCACTTCCACCCAACTCTAAGGTTGAACCATGAGGACATGGGACCGAATCTCATCCTTGAGGCCACTGATAAAAAACTCTCGGAAAAAGGCATTAGACATGCCCTCTATCCGAAAATCCATGTGCTCAAAAGTAGCTATAAAGTCTTCCACTATTCCTGATTGTTTCAACTTTGTCAAATGACCCAAATGGTTGGTGTCAGTGTTAAAGCGTTCATAAATCTCTGCCACAAAGTGTGTCCAAAAAATATACCCTTGACGGGAAGTTTTTCTCCATTGCCACCATTGCCAACATTCTTGATCTAGATGGAGAACACCATACTGGAGTTTGGCGAAGTCATCTGTAATTCCATATAAAGAGAAATAATGCTCCATTTGGTTACCCAACCAGTGGGATGCGAGCCATCAAATTTGGTCACATCCACCCCTGGAAGTCGTAGGTCACATTGAAAGTGATGGTGCTGAAATTTATGCGAATGAGAGGAGGTTGCAGCTTCAGTATGTGGAGGTGGGTCAGATAAAGGGTTATCTGTAGGGATATGCAGCTTGGTGCAGAGCGTCTAAAAGAAAGATTCAAGCTAGGTGGTTAGGTCTTACTTGATTTCCTCCATTGAGGACTGCATAGTTGTACTGATGGTGACAACATTGGCACTAAGTTGTTTCACTTCTTGTTGGGTCTCGGTGAGATTAGATTGCAAGGTATTGAAGCGAGCTTCCAATTCTTGGCTACGGGTATGGGTCATGATGATGAGGGAACCGAAATGGGCCAGGCGGGGTCAAAATATTTTCTGAAAAAATGATATGTATGACTGTGATAAGGGAAAAGAGATGAATCCAATGGAATATGTCTCAAATAATGCTGAAAAAATTTCCAGTTTTTTTTTTTTTTTACACCTACGGAGTTATACTCTAGTCTGAAGAATACCGCAGTGATGAAATGCCCAAATGCTTAACTAGGAAGAAACGTATAGTGATTTGGAAACCCGAACACAGTTGAGTGGAAAAATATCTTGTATGTTTTAATTTTTTTATGTTTCTGTCCCCCAGGGTTAGGTATTCAAGGGTTCTACAGACAAGGGTTTGCCCTGTGCTATAGCTCTCTGATATACGTGCGGGCTCCAACAGTAGTACTTGACCCAATATCTCAGGGCACTAACTAAAGAGGCTAGACTATGCCCTTAGCCATATTACCCGACTACCCAGGTACTAGAGAGTATCTTCCTGAGTGTTTTTCTCGGTGGCACTATAACAGTCAGGCGACCGATTAGTTTATCTAAAGAGGGATAAAGGAAATCTAGGCTGATCTGTACACAGGTGTTGTCTGATGCGCTACCACTCGAAGGGGTACCAACTGGGGTTACAAGGGTGGCCAACAAATGTGCGCTTAAGTACCACTTGTATTTCCTACATGTATGAATCCCTCAACCACGGGTTTATGTGCGTAATGATAGATCTCTGTGGATTAAAGACGCCGGAATACGTCTCTACCTTGAAAAAAATTTAACCCACAATTTCTGTTGAGGAAAGTGCTCTGATACCACTTGTAATATACCAGATATAAAAAGTATGCAGAACATAAATAAAATGCTAGAAATGGTAGAATAACAACAATATAACCAAAACAATCACCATAATAACACTGAAATTATATAAGAATAACAACAGAATAACACTTTGATTTTGAGAGCAATGTTCACGGGCCTCTTCTAGGGGGAAACCTCCAGTTGAGCAGATATCTATTAAAATAATATCCAAGATAGGGTTCTCATATCCTCGACTCCTATTTATACTAAATATGTCTATCAAAAGAAGAATCTAGAGGAAGATCCTTCTAGAAGCGAAAACTTCTATTAGGTATTCTTACATTCGACTTATTCTATTTTAATGCAAGGCTTTATTAATATTGACCTTTATTACATCCAAATATATTGTTCTATCTATGTGCGGGTTAGGACCCTAACATCCGATCACATCCGTGAGTGGCGAAGAAGACGATGTTTAATCAAACTCGACCTTCCTGATCAGTTATTAGCAGAATGGTTCACCAAATCATTCGTGAATAAAATCTCTCGTGACATTGCCATCGGTGGAGTTGTCACTGAAGAGCAGGCGATCGGTCGTGCTCAGTACCTAGATCTCGTTTATTCATAAACAAACACTCTTTACGACTTGCTCTCTAATACTCCTTGTCCTTCCCCTTCTACCATCACTACCTCAACTACCCGTGCTACTTCTAATGCGGATGATGGTGTGATTGGAACCTTACATGCTCAACCTCAACCTGCGCAAGCCTCTCATACCAATCTCAAATCTATTTCTTCTAATGTTCAAAGTGCTCCGACTCCTGCTCCTTCCACCAACAAAAATTGTGAGGTTAACTCTGTTCAATCTACCCCTTCCGACAAAAATAAATCTATAAAAGGAAAGGGTAAGAATAAGGAGGATAAAAATAATAATTCGCAATCCAAGAAATCCAAAACGCAACCTGCTGATGATAAGGATAAGCACAAACCTCGATATCCTTACCTTATTTGTGGTGATGATCACTACACGAAATATTGTCCTAGACCTGTCGAGGTCACTAAGTTCCTTCAAGGGACCACAAATCCTCTCGCACCTTTCGTTTTGTCCCAACCTTTCCCTTCTCAACAGCAGGCCCAATCGGTCATTCATGATCAACCCTCTCCTTCCACCACTTCCTATGTCCTTATGTGTACTGGTGATTAAAAAATGAATGACGTTACACTTACTACTCGGGCCAAAGATTACTCTCCCTCAAAGGATAAAGTTGACAATATACCATCTTCATTGCTTCAACCATCTCCCTCAACTTCACCTCCCAATGATCCTCTTCATCTTGAACAACTGGGTCTCAATACAGTTCTCCGCCCTCCTCCAAAGGGCATTGCTCGAAAGTCTGCCTTTAATCCTCATGCGCTTGCTGCTCAGAACTACAGTATTGTAGAAGATCTTGCGCAAGTACTCTCCGTGATGTCATCTCTCGAAGTACTTCAAAGTTGTCCCACTCAACGAAAGGTACTGTTAAAGGTTATTGGTGGAATTGATCCTATGGATACGAATTTGATAATCTTTGACCTGGAAGATCACATTCCAAGGCTATCCCCTCAACTAGCGTTTAAGATCCAAGTTGTTGTCGAGAACAAGAATATCTGTAGAACCATTATTGACGAGGGTGCCTCAACGTGCATAATGTCTGTTGCCTATTGGAAAGCCATTGGATCTCCTCCCCTCACTGAATCACACAACAAAATTAAGGCCTTCAATGGCTCTGGCTTTAAACCCTATGATGTACTTCCCTCTTTGTCTATTACGTTGGAAGGAAAATTGGTCAATGTCAAAGTTGAGGTCTTTGATGCACCTCTCGATTATAACATCTTACTTGGCCATAGATGGATTGATTCTATGTGTGTAGTTGTGTCTACCCTTTTCCATGTAGTACGTTTCCCACACCAAGGAAAATTCATTACTATAGACCAGCTGGTATTTTTCAACTCTGATTCCCATACTAGCAACATACCCTTTATTTTGAAGACACCTCATGGGTATGAGAATGTCAGTGTGGGTCTACTAAAGGATTCAACTTTGATGGGTACATTCCCAATACCACCACCCGATATTCCACCTCCTTCTGTCACCTCAATCAACATGATTTCCACCTTTGTTCATGAAACCCCTGCATCTCACGACCCATGGATAGTACCTGACCCTAATGATTATCTCCGCTATGGCAAGAAAATTCCTTTAAGTCCGGTTGAGCCATATTATCAAACCATTCAATCAACAACCCCTTCCACTCCCTCTCTTTGTGATTCATCTCCCGATCCATTTCATGTGATTTTTCGTACCGAAGAGATGATAATGTTTGTTATGTCTATAGAAGAAACCTCTTGGGATGGTGGACATCATCGTTCCATTCTCTTCCTGGAACAACACACCTTAGAGAGTTACCAAAGGATTTCAACTCCGTCGACCGTTGTTGTCATTTCTTTTGTTCCCGAGTCCACACACGATGTCTTATATGAAGGGAACCTGAGTAACATTTCACCCACCATTCCTCTTGACATATCCATTAAACCTGGAGTTGTTGAAAATGTTCACATCGGAGCTGCTTGTTCCGATAATGAAGTCGTCACTTATAAAACTATTTTTCAAGATTTTCATGACGTTTTTTCTTGGAGCTACGAAGAGATGTCAGGTATTGACCCCGATATTGTTGTAAATGAAATTAATACCTATCTGCACGCTAAACCTGTTCAACAGAGAATTCACCTAGTCCACCCCCATAAATCCGTCGCTATCAAAATCGAAGTTGAAAATATTCTCAAGGTTGGCTTTATCTATGTTGTGGTTTTAACTAATTGGGTATCCAAACTAGTTCCAGTTAATAAAAAACAAGGCACGATTCATGTATGCGTCGATTATAGGGACATTAATAAATCTTGTCCCAAGGACAACTTTCCAACCCCCTTCGTTGACCAGATCGTCGATGATTGCACCGGGAGAGAAATATTCTCTTTAATGGATGGTTTCTCCGACTATAATCAGATTAACATTTTACCAGTGGATCAACACAAAAATGCTTTCATTTGTCCTTGGGGTACCTTCGCCTACCTGAAAATACCTTTCGGTTTGAAGAAGGTGAGACTTTTCAAAGTGCCATGTATTATTCTTTTCATGATATCAATCACATCGTACAACCATATCTCGATCATCTACCAGCCCATTCCACGCACCGCCAATATCACCCGACTCATCTTCGAGACATTTTTCTTTGCTTTCGTTACTATCGTATATGTTTAAACCCACACAAATGTGTTTTTTGTGTGGAGTCCAGCCGACTTCTAGGCTTTATTGTGTCACTTCATGGAATTAGGGTGGATCCTTTGAAGGTTGAGGCCATCCTTAATCTACCTCCTCCTTATACATTACACCAACTCCAAATTTTGCAAGGGAAGGAAAACTTTTTGCGTTGATTCATTCCAAACTACACCGAGTTAATGTTAGGATTTACTCAACTGTTGAAGAAGGGTTACAAATTCGTATGGGATGAGACTACCAACAAAGCCTTCGAAGCTTTGAAAATTTCCCTAACACGAACACCACTTCTTTTCCCACCAAATTATAGTTGAGACTATTTCCTCTACCTCGCTGCTTCGGACTCTACCATTTCCATGGTTTTAGTCCAAGAGGACGATTCACATGACGAACATGTAATTTATTATTTGAGTCGGAGTCTCATGACTACCAAGGCCAAATACCTACATGTGGAAAAACTGGCTTTTGCAGTTGTTCAAGCTATCCAACGTTTTCATCGCTATATCCTACTACGCAACACCACTATTATTTTTTATTGCAACCCTATGCAACATATCCTTACACTCCAATTGCTAGGGGGCAAGTACTCCAAATGGATAGTAATTCTCCAGGAGTTTGACTTAGAGTCTGAATGCGCTAAGTCTAAGAAATCTTTGGTATTTGTCGAATTGATATGTAACCTTCCCTTCGCTTGGATAAAAAATGTGGCAGAGTATTCCTTACCTGATGAATCCCTTTTTCTGATCAATTCTGATGATGCTTGGTATGGATATATTATCCTTTATCTCCAGACTCAAACTTTTCGGCCCACCCTCTCTAGTACAGACCGTCGTCGCATACGATATCAACCTCGTTAATACATAATTCTCGGTGACACTCTCTATCACTGGGTTTTGACTCTATTTTTCGATGTTGTCTCACCTTCGATGAGGCTGAGAAAGATTTGAATGATTTCCACTCTGGAGCATGTGGTGGTCATATGTCTGGGTATGCCACTACCCAAAATATCTTACGAGCAGGGTACTTCTGGCCTTATTTGTTTAAAGACTGTATAACTATCATCCAGAAGTTTCATGCTTGTCAAATGTACAATAAAAAAATAAGATCTCTTCTCGCTCCTTTACACCCTGTAGTTTCCATTGGACCTTTCACAAAATGAGGTATTGATTTCATGACATGTAACCCTCACTCTTTCGGGGGACATGGATACATCATCATAGCCGTGGATTATTTCATGAAATGGGCTGAGGTGATGCCTACATTCTATAATACTAGAAAAACTACAACCCTCTTCATATTCAATCATATCATCATGCGATTTGGAATCCTGCAAGCTATCGTCACTGATCATGGTATCCATTTTCGAAATTTCATGATGTCCAAGCTTACCGAAAAGTTGGGTCTTTGGCATGAAAACTCAACCCCCTACTATCCACAGGCCAATGGCCAAGTTGAAGCAATAAAAAAGGTTCTTATCACTATGATTTGACGAATAATAGGAATTCACAAGACAAGTTGGCACATGATGTTGTTTTTAGCATTATGGGCCTATCAGACATCCGTGAATTCTTCCACAGGATTTATGCCTTTTCAGTTGGTGTATGGTATCGAAGTTGTCTTGTCGATTGAATGTGAGATCCCATATTTGAAGCTAGTCGTTGAACGTCTCTAAAACACCTCCACCGAGGAAGAATGTCTATTGTATCTGATGCAATTAGACGAAACCAGTCATGATGCCACCCTGGTTATTGAAACCTAGAATAAACGCGTAAAATCCCAATACGACAAACATGTCAAGCCACGTGTTTTCTCCGAAGGTGATCTAGTTCTCCTCTATGAACAAGCTCGTGATTTACTAGGGGCCGAAAAATTTGAGGCTATGTGGCACAACCCTTATATCGTCAAACGAGTGTTGGAGAAGGGAGCCTATGAGTTAGTAGATTATGATGGAATTCCTTTGAGTGAACCCATAAATGGGCTTTACTTGAAGAAGTACTATGATTAGGTTATATTTGCATGAGTGCTTGTATTTTTACTCTATCATACTTTTGTGTGCTAGTTGTGTGTGATTTTTTGTTATTTGGTTTCGACCCCCAGTTGCTTACCTTGCATTGTTCTTGGTTTCCAGATGTCGGTGTCTTCGCTACCCCACATTGGCTTCACCAATGGCGCTAGTTGTAGTTCTCATAACTTAACATCCGTTGCTTGGGAAATCTATGCACCTACGAACGAGTTAATCAATCTACATGGCGTTTTCCTCGGTCGTGCAACTAACAATATCACGGAATATAGTGTATTCATTGAATTGTTGACTGATTCTATTTCACTTGGAATATGTCACTTGGTTGTACGGTTTGATTCATAGTTAGTGGTACTACAGCTAAGTAATGTCTATGCTATCCGAAGTCCTACTTTGTTACAGGTATATCTACGAATTCGCTTCTTGGAGTGTTATTTCGATTGCATTGAATATTAACATATTTCTAGATGTCTAAATACATTAACAGATGCATTAGCTAATTATGTGTTAGACAGACATTTGAGACACATGTAAATACAACGACAATTCACATTAAAGCAGGTAAGCCGGTAGAAGCCTCGTGTATATATATAATGATAAAAGTGTCTTACAAAAAGTGTTTTCGTCTGAAGACCAAAAATATCAAAACGAGAAGCACTTGGCTTCATATACAAAATAGCATCAAGGATTCTTCTCACGGTAGAAAACTACTTCTCATGCTACCCTATGAAGTACTCGACTAAGTGAACCAGATACGCCTACAGTATGACGCTAATAGCGTCTCGAAATCTCATCGATGGAAATGTCTGGGATATCTGCAGTTAATCCCTCTAGCTTCTGCTCAATTGCCTCATAGTCACCAGCATCCCATCCTGCTACCACAACTGCTTCCCCTCGTCTCTGAATAGGGTATGTACCCAGAGGCCGGTGTGGCCCCACATCTGCATTGTCAAAAGATTTTGATTATTCATCGGATTGAAAGAATAAAAAACATCTTATGTTTTAAAATTTACAANATTATAAAAAAAAAAAAAAAAATCTTACTCACGTCTCCCCACTGAAAACCCTCAGGTAGAACCAAGTCACGGTCACCTCTGAAATCCAACCCGACATATGCATAATCGTCCACCATCAGGATCTGACGCCTCAACCAGTCGAAGAATGCGTCGTTGTATTTGATGATGGGGCCTGCTACATGCCGAGCCATGAGGTCACACCACCTCTTCATCCTTGGATATCGTGGGGCTGGTATACCCCACTCTACCTATAAATGTAAATGGTGGACCCTCTCTAGGAAGAAATACACTAAAATAGATCCATACCCAAATTGTTTCAGGTCCCCCTTCTTGCATTTTATTAGTCGTGTCTTGATGTTGCGAAGGACTCTGTCGCTCCAGTTGAACACCCTAGGTTCCATGCACTCCACTGCATATTGGAAATAGCTTTGGAGGGCCATGTGAGGAGATGCACTCCCCACCATACGTGCAATGGTAAAAAGAATAGTTTGGAGGGGTAAATCCCAGACACCCCTGATGGAAACTTTTCTCTTGTGTCTCTCTGCCTTAGGATCATAGTATTGACGAAAATACTCGCTCATTGGTAGACCACCACCTCTACCTACTGTAAAAGTCACATGAGACCCATGACGAGATAACCCCATAAAGAAATAGATATCCTTGATATATAATGATAGTACGTGTGCACCCACATGAAACACTTGTTGGTCCACATCCCACATGTGGACTAGATACTCTAGTAACCTCAGTTGGGCCCTCATGCCCTGGATTTTAAAGAATTTTAGTAGTCCGCATTGTCGAAGGGAATTTATAGTGCCCCAGTCATTCAAGGCATCATGGTCATCATCTTTGTGCTCCCTCTCCCTCCACTCCAACATTTTTTATGATTAAAACTTGCATTGGGACATTAAGGTAAGTTAGAATCCTCATTTGCTGCTTTGGAAAGTTTTTTTTGGCTAAACGCATGTGCAAATGTTTTGATTTGTGGCCGCCGTAGGCAAAGTATTACACATAGTGCATGGTTTCTGCAGGTGAACCACAAGCCACCTACGGAAATCTATGATTTCCGCAGGTCCCGACATAGGTCACCTGCAACGGCCCTAGCATGCACCTATCGGCCCAAAATTCAACTCAAAATTCCATTTTAAACCGATAAAAATGAAATTTAATCCATTGAAAAGAAAGAGGACAAGGAGATTACCATTTTGATAGAAGACATTCATTGAATGGTCACCCGTGCCTCCCGCAATTGACAACCGAAGTCTGAGGTAAAAATAGGGAGATTCTAGGCAAGTTTTGGGCAAAATGCAAATGAAATAGTAAAAAGAGTTTTTACCCTTATTTATTTCACTTTTTGCTTTTTCTATTAATATTTCATATTATTTAAATTCATCTTATCAAAACCTAAAGTTCCAATGGTCTCGTGAGTATTTTGTTTTATCCCAGATGGAGGAACTAGGATTCTGAACAATGAAGTATGGATATTTTTTCGTGATTTGTAGGGATTTTTAGAAAAACCTCGAGCCTAGTCTTTGTTCATTCTCATGCTCGAAAATTGATGAGAACTCAACTGATTATACTTTTTTTATCTTTTCGTACTCATCATGGTAACACGAAAATCAAAACTCATGGAGTATCCTTTAATCTCTTTTCATGCTTCGTAAAAACGAAAATATTGCCGAGCGACCTTGTTCTTTTCACGCTTGTAAAAGTATTTGAAGAAAACGTTTGATGAGAAGTAGGTTATCACTTTTCCGATCTCATTGAAATAATTTACGAAAAAGGAACTGGGAGAGTTCTCTTTAAGTGTTTTTCAGAGTCTCAAAACATGAAAACCCCCTGAGTTTTCTATCTTTGGACTCATTAAACAAACATCGAAAGACCCATATGGGATCAAAAAACTCCTTCTTAGGGTTCGTTAAACATACTCCGAGGGAATCACCCAAAGGATGAGCTTATATCAACAAGCATATGTTATCCTCCTCAAGCTTGCGTAAAAATAAAGAGGTACTCACCATAAATGATGGGGGAAAATTTGGGAAAGAAATGTGTCTCTGTATTTGTGTTAGTGGTAGTAAGATTCGCTCTTGAACATGACACCCCTTTTCATCTTTTGTATCTAGGTTGGGAAATCCATTTGTCTCTCTTTTGACCTTCTGCAAGTTTATATCTTGGGTCGTCCTTGAGTCAATGCTCCCAATACCATTGTCATGTCATCATATGTTCAAGAGAATTCGAAACAAGCCCTCTTTCAAGTCGACCATCTGCAATTGTCAATAACTACCATGTCGGCCTTCCCCGTTTCAGTTTCAAATCATTTTCATACTTTGATCTATCCTAAATCTGTTACTTATTTTGTGTCATTGATGGGGGATACATCAAGGCCCTCTTGTGACGAGTCTTTTCCTGTCAAATTCAACTCATCATTTGGGAACAATACTTAGAAATCATTTAGTACCTTAGATCCCGCATGCCTCAATGGTAGGTTTCTTTGCTTTCGACAATGGATTCACATCATTGGTCCCTGATTGGGAGATTCCATCGAATGTTTGACCTCAGCTCATTTATTCACATTCATTGGATTGTGCTAAAGTACCTTAGGATTCATTGACATCAATGGTGATTTCCATCGCGCTTGTTAATGGTTTTCATCAATGACTGATAATCAAGTGGTTTCTACCATGTTCGACTTCAACACTTGTAATCACATGGCTAGATTCATACTTACAGACGACGGGATTGAAGACCCTGGATATCATCATTTTGGTCTGGGTTGCGATGGAGTATATATTATTTGTATTGACACATAGATCCACTTTGTATGTCTCATGGCTATGTCCAAATTTAAAGTTTGTTAACACATAGATACATAGTGTATTCTTGGTAGCTATGTATCATCTTTATGACATGGATCCACATTGTATGATTGGTGGCCATGACTTACATTTATGACTTAAATCATTTGTAGCCTGAGCATGGGAATTCCTACCTCATAAATGGTATAATATTGTGCATATGCTTGATTGTTTACAGGTTCCCGATTGGTGCATTCCTTGTTCCTGACAAACACACGCATTTTTACAAAGTGTTTCGGATGTCACAAGTTCCAGCCTCATTCTTTGGGGGGAATTCTGTTACACATTATTTTGGTCACCCTGATGATGATTCTACAAGCATGTGTTCAGGCTCTCAAAAGGATATTTTGCATGAGAAAAATAACTAATTTATTCCTCTACAAGGCTTGGTTTTAGAAGGAGTCCACGGGCTAGGAGTAATACACAGTGCGAAAATGCTTGATTTCCATAGGCTGCTATATAGGCAGGGTGCGATGGCGTTTAAAAGCTAAAGAAAGGAAGAAGTTCATGAAGGTTATAGAAGGAGGATCTTCTAGAATGTGAGGTGGCGTTCATATGATTGTGATCCTACTGGCTTCTTTTATTTGGTGGGATCATCCTCATATCTTTAACCACTTCTCCTTCTCCTATATAATGATAGGTTTCTCATGGAAAAGGTTAAGAAAGATTGAGCAAGGAATTGTTGAAAGAATAGGCTGACGACTATGTGAAGTATCCCGTTGCAAATGATGCTTGAGGTCTCCATTTTTCCATCAAGATTTTGTGGACCATATTCATACAAATTCAGAGAAAGTGTATGTGTGTGTTGGAACAAAGGACCACTAAAAGGGAACTTGCGACATCAAGGCAATTTGGTTGTATCTTCCACTTTTACTTAATATAATATGGTGACATGTTTCTTTCCCATAAAATCATTAGCATTTTAATTTTTATTACATGACTCCTTGATCACATGTTTAGGTTTTCATTGAATCTACTATTGTTGATTTCACTTTGGTTGGTTTGTGTCATTGCAGATTTGATCTCACAAAAGAACCGGAGTGAAGAAAGGACAACAAAGACATAAGGAAGTGATATCTAAAGGTATGTCATCCATTCCTTCTTTGGTAGTAAATTCAATGATTGTAACTTAGGGAAAGCATCATGTCCTGCCTTGTTTTGTTCTAGATCCAGGTGGATCTAGGGAGATTAGTTTATGTCCGCATTCACCGATTTATCCAATAACAAGAGGGCTTGCATACTTCCTTCCTGGTGAATCCTCTGGTGACTTCTGCATAAGTCCTTTGTTCTTCTTCATCTTCTATAGTCATAGATCTCAAACCCTTCTTTGTATGTTTTTGGTTGTATCCAAGTCCAGACCTGTCATGATACAACCTTTTAGCACTGATGATTTCATCCAGTAATTTAGTGTTATTCTACTACATATCTCTTTTCTGAATTTCCTTCCTTAGAGAAACGATTTATGTTTCTAAGCTTTCCTTCTTTTTTTTCTTTACTTCCAGCTAGCTTCTTAGTATTTCTTCAATCCTTCTTCCTTCTTGAAGTTGTAATTTTAGTTTCAAAACCATCTACTAATATTCTTCAGCGTTAGAACTTTATTTCAGCTTGAGTAGCTCTTCCTTGAGCAATTTATTTTTCTTCCTTTGTTTCTTTAATTTGCTCAAAACGCTAGTTAGCTCTACTTGAAGATCTACCTCACTTTCTTCTTCATATCCTCTTCATCATTTTCATAAGACATAAAGAGTATATTGTTTTAGTCACTATCACTATCATCATCCTCATCTGATGATGAACTATCCTCCTTTGAGTAGAGACTTTTCTTGAAAAATGTCTTCTTGTTTCTTCTCTTGTCTCTCTTTTGATATTTCTTTTCTTTCTTAGGATCTTCTTCTTCATCATTCTCTTTCTTCTTATAATATGGATATTTATCAACAATATGACCAATTTTACCACAATTAAAACACTTAAAAGGAAACCTACCTTTGTACTTGCCAGTTCCTTTCTTTAACTTCCTTACAAAGTTGGCCATTTCTTCATCTTAATCAAAACCATCGCTGCAACTACAGTCTAACTTCGAATTTTGCTTTGGCTCCTGTTTTTTATTCTTTTCCTTCTTGGATGCCTTGAATGTTACTTCCTTCCTAGGTGGATTATATTGTTTTGTTCTCATCTCATAGGCTATAAGTATTCCATGTACCTCATCCATGCTTATTGTATCAAAATATGTTCTTTCTTCTAAGAATAAAATAGTAGGATCAAATCTCATTGGAAGAGACCTTTGTATCTTATGGACAATATTTGGTTCTTTAATTTCTTCTCCCAATACTTTAATGGAATTTACTATTTCATCAACTCGTAGGAAGTAAGCTGCAATATCTTTTTCTTCCTTCATTTTCAATTGCTCAAACTTGGATCTATAGTTTTGAAGATTGACACCTTTTACTTTAGCATCTCCTTCATAGATATTTTGAAGTTTGTCCCAAATATCATTTATAGAATCATAGTGCATAACCTTCAGATATATTGGGTGCTCTATACCATTCAAGATCACATTTGTGGCCCTTGAATTGTTTTCATTGAGTTTCTTTCCATCTCTATCTATTGGAGGAGTAGCGGGTGATATGTATCCATCTACTACTTATTTCTGAAAATCAAACCCCTGTGCTTGTATATATGTTTTCATTCTTCTTCTCCAGAAGGCATAGTTTTGTCCATAAAACTATGGTACTCCAATCTTAGAATACTCCATGATCTTCCATCCAGTGGTTAGATTGTTTTCTTGAAGGACCTGCTTTGATACCAATTGTTGGAAAACTGAGAGGGGGGTGAATCAATATTATGCATTATTTACCACTTTTAATCAGAACATGCAATCATTAACTATATCAAAAATATATTATCAATATATCATGAGAAATATCAATCAACAGAGCATAACAAATAACCACAGATACAAAAAACACCATAATTTATGTGGAAACCCAAATAGGAGAAAACCACAGAATGGTTTCTTATATATCAAATACTACATTCATAGGAAGTACTGACTTCCAAATTCTCCAGCACCATCCTCGTGATTTACAAGCACAAACCTGAAGGAAGCACCAACTCCCTGAGTTCTCCGGTACCAGCTGGAAGGAGGTTATGACCCCCTAATTTACAGACACAAACTTGAAGGAAGCACCAACTCCCTGAGTTATTCGATACCAATCGAAAGGAGGGTATAAACTGCTTTCCTTGCCCCATCCTTCTGCCTTGAAATATAAGCGTAGACTTACTGTCACTACCATTGATCAACCTGTCACTTTCATTATCACTGCCACTGTGACTTCCATTGTCACTGTCACTATCACTATCACTATCACTGTCACTACCACTATCACTGTCACATCAACCTGTAACTGATGATCAACCAATCATCCAACATGTCACTGTCTTTGTCACCGATAAACCATAACCAAATCCACTCACATGGATACCAAAACCATCACCATACCATGTACATCAACGATGTACATCAACTTGTACCATACCATGTATCAACCATGTACCATACCAAGTACTAGAACATGTACCATACCATATTCCAAGTATCCAAGATGTGCCTCTAACAATGTATCATACCATCACCAAGGTGTACCATTCACAATCACTACCATGACATGCCTCAATCATATACCATAACAACATAAGAATAAACATCAAAACTAACACATAAGCATACATATGATCCTTTAGCTAACTTGATACACAATATTACATACCTGTAGCTCTTCCTCAACTTCAGATACAAGAGAATATCATCTTCATCAAACTTTAAATCAATCTCATGGGACTAGTTTTGGATTAGTCACAATCAATAACTTTAAACAAGCATAACTCCATACTTGTAATGAATAAAGGTATGAAATTTTAACAACAGATAGTCTGAAATATTTCTTCCATCTCAAAAGTTTATGGTCTGAAACTTCTCAGAACCAAAGTTATAGAGAAAATGGAAAACCTTCTTGAATTTTATCCTATTCTGGTGATCCAAAATGGATTCAAAGAAGGTTAACATAACTCCGAACACACAGAAGAAAATCATAACGCTCAGAATGGCTTTAGCAGGCAACAAAAGGGCAAAATTTCACATTTCCTAAAACTCAGTGAAAATGGCATAATCACGAAGAGCGCATCGAAATATTTCTAATGGCGCAAATGGCTCATCAAACGGAGTTACGGATCAAAAGTTATAAGCGGTGAAAGTTCTGTCAAAATTGGTCAAACAGGGAAAAATCAAAGTGACACGTGGCACCACTGCAAGGGTGACACGTGGCACAACTGAGTTGGCAAGATGACGTGGTATGGAAGACACATGGACAGGTTCGGTGATGGCACGTGTCAACTTCATTAGCAAATCATATTGTGACAACTGGCAGTTTTATGTGGACCATTTATATGGTGCCATATGGCCCAGTCATGGGCTGCCACATGGCACCCCTCCAATGGTTGGAATGTGCAAAATTTTATACAAATCCCCAAGAGTTGACCTTGTGACCTCCAAGTAACCAATGCCAAAATCTTCGCCATAAGTTGTAACCACTTGCCAAAAGGGGAGGCCCGTGGGATTGGACCCCGGGACCTCCGCCAACTAAATTCTTAACTTAGCCTCCACTAACCACTCCACCAACAACCACATTTATTACATAACTGCCACCAAATTGTATAAGAAGGGATTTTTGCCAGTGCATTCGGACACACAAGAGCATAGAGAAGAGGCAGGCTAAGAACATCTATACCGTACGGATTTGGGCACGTTTTTCAAGATTTTGGTATGAATTTCGAGATCTGTCAGTCATTAATTGCAGGAGCAGTGGCATGAAAACCGAGATAGGGGTGTCTTGGGGGCCCAAAAGGGTCCGACTCAGATTGAGGCATGGAGATAGTCATTTTTAGGTAAAATGACGCCACAAACGCAGTGGTGGTGTTGGTTTCCTGATCTAAGCAAAGCTTCTATGTCTTAACTCTAGAATGAGGTATAATTATGTATTTTGCCCAATTCTTTTGTGGAGTTAATAAAAAGACCTACCCATTTGAGAGCAGGACCCGGAGACGTAGTCCACCAGGGACAAACTCCATTATCAAGTTCTTTGTGTTCATATTGCATGATTGTGTCTCTTTCATTTTGAGCTTTTCCTTCTTTATGGTGTACTTTTGTTTATGCTCATTTTATGCAATTCTTTAATAAGTCACCCGACGAAAGGATCTCGGATCATGTTGGTATCAGAGCAGCCATCTTTGACTTGAATTGTTGAGTATGAATGCTTACTAGGGCCAAGCATAAGCAGGGTGAAGGAACTCTTAATACTTTTAATCCCGAAGTTGGTCATACATCCCGGAGGAAGAAGATGGCAGAAGAAGACAAGCATGATGAACAGGAGAAAAACTTTCACATGGTCTTTTATCGCATGTCAGAAATGGTCAAACGAATGTATGGAGATTACGAGAAGAGGATGAAGAAGAAGGAGAGGAAAAATGAAGCACATGCAGATGATGATGCTTCGGTAAACCAAGGGGTTGGAGGAGATCCTCCTGAGCCTTCATCTTCACCTTCAAGTTCTAGTTCTTCCTTTGAGAATTCTCATCACTCTCAACATTCTAACCATAAAGCCTCTTTTAAGAAACCATTGTTAAAGCTGGATGTAAATTTTTCTTTACCTATGTTTAATGGAGATGCTAATCCCGAAAAGTTAGACAATTGGATTCGATAGGTTGAAGTATATTGTCGTGTTCATCATATTGACGAAGAGGAAGTTAAAGTGCAACTGGCTTCTCTTTGGTTGGAAGGCACCGCTCTCGTATGGTGGGAGAGCAAGCTACAGGACATAAGTAAGTATGGTAAGCTTCTTTCCTCGTGGTCGGATTTTAAAACAGAGATAAGGAAGCGGTTCTATCCATTAGGGTATTTACATAAAGCAATGATGGAATGGAAAACATTGAGATAGAGTAAAGGTCAGAACATACAAAGTTTCACAGAGGAATTTAGGAAGAAATCTTTAGCATTGAATATTACTTTGGATTCTTATGAAAATTTAATGAAGTATATTGGTGCACTTCACAGTTATATTCGTCATACTTTTCTCTTGTTTAACCCCACTAGTCTTGACGAAGTTTGTGTGCAAGCCACTCACCTTGAGAACAGGGGGAAACATGTTCAAGAAGATCCCATGAAGAAACCTTCCAATTTCCCACAAAAGACTTTCAAGAAGTTCAAAAGGAAGGGCAAGAAGACCGCTATAGTAACGAGAGAAGGAGAAAAACCATCTTGCACTCATTGTAATAGGAGCGGTCATGATGAAAAACACTGTTGGAAATTACATCCGGAAAAGAAACCGAAACAATTCACTAGAAAGGGGAAGACAAAGACTGTTGCTACAGTGCAACAAGATCTTGGTTCTGAATCAGGAGATGAAGGAAATATCACAGCAGTTGGAGTACAAGGTAAAGAATCTCTTCATTCTAGTTCAAGTTCCAGTGATGAATCTCATATTGATGAATGAAAGAGGAATGAGTTATTTCATATACGAGTTGTATCTAAACATACTAAGATAGATACATTATTTGATCTAGGTTCCCAAGTAAACTTAATATCTGAAGCACTTGTCAAGAAGATGGGTTTTATAATGAAACCACATCCAAAGCCTTACCCTCTTGGTTGGGTATGTGACAAAGAAAAACTTAATGTCACCAAACAATGTAGGGTTAGATTTTCTATTGCTTCAAAGTTTATTGATGAAGTAGATTTGGATGTTGTACCTCTTGATATATGTGGCATAGTGTTGGGAAGTCCTTATCTTTATGATAGAAAAGCAGTCTTCTTTCGTCATGAGAACAAATACCACCTTACTAAAGGGGGAGTGGAAGATATTGTTAGATCTCACAACACGAGGGTGAATACAACGCTTGTTAGTGCAGGACAAATGAAAAGACGCATAACCACTAATAAGAGATATGTACTCATGGTCGTCAAAGAGAAAGATGTCGGGACATCTGATGCTTTCCAAGGGTGTGATCCATCTCATAAAAAGGAATTAACTGATATTGTTTCTAAGTATGATGATATTTTTCAGGAGCCAGATGGATTACCTCCTAAGAGGGAAATCCAACATGAGATACATCTGCAGCAGGATTCTCCTTTGCCTAATGTGGGCATGTATAGGATGTCAGTTGTGGAGATGACAGAGATCAAGAAGCAGGTACAGGTCTTATTGGATCAAGGGGTCATCAGGCCCAGTTCATCTCCTTGTGGTTCTCCGATCGTGATGGTGCCAAAGAAAGATGGCACATGGCGAATGTGTGTTGATTACCGAGCCTTAAATAAAATCACGGTGAAAAATCGATACCCTCTTCCTTGCATAGATGATTTACTTGATCAGTTAAAGAATGTTGTTTAATTCACTAAGTTGGATTTGCGTAGTGGATATCATCAAATCAGGGTTGCAGAACATGATGCATGGAACACTACCTTTAAAACCAAACAAGGATTGTTTGAATGGTTAGTTATGTCGTTTGGGCTTTGTAATGCTCCGACAACTTTCATGTGTGTGATGAATGATGCATTCAGGCCTTTCATGGATGACTTTGTGATTGTATATATAGACAACATTCTTGTTTTCAGCGGGACTTGGGATGAACATGTCAGGCATGTAAAGAAAGTATTGGATACTTTGCAGAGGGAAAAGATGTATGTGAAAATGTCTAAATGTGAATTTGGCAAGACTGCACTTGTATACTTAGGTCACATTGTGGGAGGAGGACAATTGAATATTGATCCTTCCAAAATTGAAGTGATTGTGAAATGGCTTGAGCCAAAGAGTGTAACCGAGATTCAAAGCTTCTTGGGTGTAGTCCAGTATTGGAGAATATTCATTCCCAACTTCTCTTTTATCGCAGCCCCTTTGCATGCCTTAACCAGTGTGAAGAACACTTTTCAGTGGGAAGGAAAGCAACACAAATCTTTCAAAATTTTGAAGGAGAAGATCAGTACTGCACCAGTATTAGCACTGCCGAATCTTCAAAAGCCATTCAAGATCGATACAGATGCCAGTGGATACACCATGGGTGCTGTATTGATACAATATCGTAAGCCTATCTATTACCACTCTGAGACTTTTAACCAAGCTGTTGTTAACTATCCTACATATGATAAAGAGTTGTATGCATTATTTCAAAGCGTAAAGAAATGGAAGCATTACTTGTTAGGTAAGGAAACCATCATACATATAGATCACCAACCCTTACAGTATCTTCATGAATAGACCAAGATGCAACAATCTTGGCACTACAGATGGATGGGTTTTCTACAACAATTTCAATTGGTAATCAAGTACAAGAAGGGTACAAGTAACAAGGTAGCCGATATGCTTTCTAGACCTCCTATTGTTGCTTATATTATTTTGAAGAATACTTCTTTATCTCATGATAGCTATGGAGAACAATATGCCATCGATGAAGATTTTAAAGAAGTATATGAGAAGATAACCCATGGTGCACAGGTAGAGAACTATTGTTTGCAGGGAAAGTTACTCTATCATCTTGGGAATCTATGTATTCCTACAAGTGAACGAGTCTATGTAATATGAGAAGCTCATACTTCTCTTGTATCGGGGCATTTTGGGGTAGGAAAAACTATGGCTCATTTGCATAGGTTTTGTTATTGGCCTCAAATGAAATAAATTGTAAGTAAATATGTAAAGGGGTGTGTGATGTGTTCTACTTGTAAGCCCACTAATAGAAAATTGGGGCTATACTCATCACTTCCTGTTCCATCCCATCCATGGGAAAGCATTTCCATGGATTTTGTAGGGGGTTTACCAATGACTAGAGGGGGTCATGATTATTTGTATGTCGTAGTGGATAGGTTCAGCAAGATGTGTATCTTGATGCCATGTAAAAAGCAGATCATTGTTGAGCAGACTGCTAATCTCTTTTTTTAGCATGTTTGGGTTCACTTTGGATTACCCACGTCCATTGTCTCGGATTGAGATACTCGATTCCTTGGGGATTTTTGGACTAACTTGTGGAGAATGATGGACACCAAATTGAAGAGAAGCATTGCTTTTCATTCACAGACCGATGGACAAATAGAGGTGGTAAATAGAACAGTGGTACTTTTTCTTCGAGGCTACTACAAAAAGCATCCTAAGTTATGGGATGAACAGATACCTTATGTACAACATGCTTATAATCGAGCTTTACATTCATCCACTCAGAGTTCACCTTTTGAGACATGTTATGGGTACCTACCAAAGGTTCCTATGGACTTGATGTATGGGAGAGATGTCGATGTGAATGAAGAATGCACAGAGGACAGAGCCCACAAGTTCATCCAAAGGATTCAACAGATACACCAGGTAGTCAGGGAATAGATGGAGAAGAGTCAAGCATAGTATAAAGCTCGGCATGACAAGCATAGGGTTGATCATCAGTTCCAGGTTGGAGACTGGATATGGCTTCATATCAGCAAGGAATGATTGAAGGGTGAAGGCAAGAAACTCAAGCCCATCCGATATGGACCCTTCACTATTTTGGAGAAAAGAGACACTAATGCTTTTCATTTAGATCTTCCACATTATATGTAGATATACTCAATTGTGAACGTAGAGAACTTGAAACTTTTTGAACCTCCCATGATCATGGATCAAGATGAGGAAGTTTCAATACCATCAGTTGATGAGTTTTCACCTGAGTACTTGGATGAGTTAAAGGAAGATATCATCTTGGACAGAAGGACGAGGACTTCATGCAGAGGTGATGTTGATTATCTTCGAGTCGGCTTAAAGGGCACACATCCAAGCAAGACAAAGTGGATTGAGAAAAATAAGGTGAGGGAACTTTTCCATCACTTACCAATTGATTGATAAAAGATTTTGGTGGTCCAAAAAGCTCTCAGTGGGAAGGCGTGATCCAAAATGGATTCAAGGAAGGTTAAGATAACTCAAAACACACATAAGAAAATTAGAATGTTCAGAATGGCTTCAACAGGCAACAAAAGGGAAAAAATTAAAATTCCCTAAAACTCAGTGAAGATGGCATAATCACGAAGAGCACATCGCAAGCTTTCTAATGGCGCAAACGGCTCGTCAAACGGAGTTACGAATTAAACGTTATAAGCGGTCAAAGTTATGTCAAACTTGGTCAAATAGGCAAAAATCAAAGTGACACGTGGCACCACTGCAAGGGTGACAGGTGGCACAAATGAGTTGGCAAGATGATGTGGCATGGAAGACACATGGACAGGTTCACTGATGACACATGTCAACTTCATTAGCGAATCATATTGTGACAAGTGGCAGTTTTATGTGGACCAGTTATATGGTGCCACATGGCCCAGTCATGGGCTACCATGTGGCACCCATCCAATGGCTGGAATGTGAAAAATTTTATTTGAATCCCCAAGAGTCGACCTTGTGACCTCCAAGTAGCCCTAAGGCCCCACGCATCATCGCTAACCACTACACCACACCTTGATCCTTGTTTGTCATATGGTTCAATTATTATTTAACTGTAAAGTTTGTGATAATTGACCAAGAGAGAGGCTAGGCCTTTGGCCCAGCCCCTGGTTACATATTATACCACATGACCATAAGGTTCCGCCCGCCTGGGGGCTTAACTCAACCGCCTCTAAATTTAGCCTTTCCTCCATTTTCGTCGCCAATTTAAACCACCGCTAAACCAATTCCAGAATCTTCGCCATAAGTTGTAACCACTTGCCAAAAGGGGAGGCCCGTGGGATTGGACCCCAGGACCTCCGCCAACTAAATTCTTAAATTAGCCTCCACTAACCACTCCACCAACAACCACATTTATTACATAACTTCTGCCAAATTGTATAAGAAGGACTTTCCGCCAGTGCATTCGAACACACGAGAGCATAGAGAAGAGGCAGGCTGAGCGCATCCATACCGTACAGATTTGGGCGTGTTTTTCAAGATTTTGGCATGGATTTCGAGATCTATCAGTCATTAATTGCAGGAGCAGTGGCACGAAAATCAAGGCAGGGGTGTCTTGGAGGCCCAAAAGTGTCTGACTCGGATTGAGGTGTGGAGACAATCATTTTTAGGTAAAACGACGCCACAAACGTAGTGGTGGTGTTGGTTTTCTGATCTGAGAAAATATTCTATGGCTTAACTCTAGAATGAGGTATACTTATGTATTTTTCCCAATTCTTTTATGGAGTTAATAAAAATACCTACCCATTTGAGAGTAGGACTCGGAGATGTAGTCCACCAGGGATGAACTCCGTTATCAAGTTCTTTGTGTTCATATTGCATGATTGTGTCTCTTTCATTTTGATCTTTTCCTTCTTTATGGTGTACTTTTGTTTATGCTCATTTTATACAATTTTTAATAAGTCACCTGACGAAAAGATCCTGGATCATATGGAGAGAGAAAATGTACCTAATACCCCATGCTCAATATTTGATATCTGATTTTGAAAATAGCATAAAAGATACTACATATTGTTACATTTCCACTTCGATTGGTCTCACAAAATTTTTATCCTCTATGAAGAAGTTATGATTGTTTTACCCAGAACAATTGTTTCAGATTAGTTTCAGGACTAGCCAAAAACCCTATCTTCCACACACTGTATCTCCAAAAATACAACGAACCAGAAGCATGAAGAAAACATAGAGGAGAAATACCCATAATGTTTTGACAATTCTGAAGTAAACATAATGCAAGACCCCATTTTGAGTAGCTAGAGTTCTAGAATCACATCTTAGAGTCCTAGCCAATTGCGTTGAGGGCCCTAATAAAAGAATGACACATTTCTTGGGTTATGCCTGATAAATGAATGACACATTTCTTGGGTTATGCCTGATAAATGAATGGTACATTCCTTGGGTTTACTCTGATAAAATAATGGTTCATTCCTTGGGTCAGTAGCTTGAGAGGAATAGGCGATTTTTGTTGGAATTGTTGCTGGAGTTGTAAAATTCTAGAATTTTATTATGATATAAATTTATGTGTGTGTGTGTGTCGACATAGAGTGCACTGAGGATGAAATATAATTTTAGAAACATCCCCACTATAATCCCTAGTTTAATTAATGCTTAATGTAGATATAATATGCGGCTACGACCAAGCGATGCATATCTGAAATGTAATTTTGATTTTAATAAATAAAATGTGATGCCAGTTGCTAAGGGGACACAGACAAATATAGGGGGGATGGATTAATCCACAAGAGAGAGGAGGGTCTAAGAGAATTCCTAAGAGAGGGGTCAAAGGGGGATTACCTGGATGTCTATAAAGTTTCACCCACATTTTTGAATTTTATTATGACTATGTATTAAACTCTATTTTCGGATTGAGTGTCTCTAAATCCAATCATTGAATGAATGTAAGAGGGTGGGTGTGATAATTCACATACCATAGTTATTGGGAGCATAGGGGATGGGTAAATTCATCTTGGGGAATTGTGTGAGTCAAGCAAGCAAGCCAAATGAGAGGAAATTCATATGGGTAGCTACAATAGTTTTTAAAAAATGATTTTTGGTGCATGAACAACAGGTAGAGAGAAAGAAAGAGAGTTTGGAGCTAGAGAATCTACGAAGGGAGAATTCTAAAGCATGCTGGAGCACTTTGGAGCTGAAAACTGAAGATCCAGGTTGTCATTCCTGAGGAGTGAACTCCTATGTGATTTGCACTGCAACAACAAGTGTTTGCTATTGTTTTTTCTCATATTGTTTCCTAGCAATGAGTTCCATTGACTTCTCATCAAAGATATTCCTAGTTACCCGTGACAGAGAGAACCTGATAAACAAATAGGACACTTGAGGGATCACGATCAATGAAGTGGTATATTCCTTGGGTTGAGCAGGTCAAGAGGAAGAGAGATGGAGGAAAATCAGGACAATTGTAGGAGAATGCCAGTGGGTTGTGGGTTTTGTGAGATGTGAGTGGAAAATGAGAGGCCACCCTATTTTGTGGATTTCTATCCCCATCTTAGGAGTGAATTGTTGTCGATATTTGGAAAAACAAGTCTATGGTTTGGTGGAACATCCATCCCAAGAAGCTAGTTTCACAACTATTTATAAAAGATAAGTGTTTTATCTTGTTTCTTTTTGTATTGTGAGTTTATTTGTTGTGAATTAACTTTGTGATTGAGAATGATTTATATGTTGATACAATAAGTTATTAGTTTCATTCATGTGTGATTTTTAACATGTTGTAGATGCATCAATTTTAATGGTCCACACGTAATGGATCTCAGCTAGGCTGGGGTATTTTATGGTACTCCTTCAATATAACTTTGTTTTCTTCATTACTATTTGACCCATGTTTGTATGTGATATGCACCATTATGATGGCCTGCTCTGAGTGATAATATTGGATGTTGTTGGAATGCGGTTGTAATACCCTAGGTTCAAGTTATCTAACCAAAAAAACCCTTTCAAATACCCTCCCTTTTGGCATCACATGCATGCAAGTGAAGTCTCACCCGAGGCATCTATTAGGGATGTAGGAACCAAGTTTCTGTAGAAACGAGGGGATGGGAGGCGATCATCATATTCATTCTTACTTATGTATTTTGTGCACATTATCCCATGTCTATTATTCCTTGGTTACTTAGTAATTGATTTTATGTAATAGCATCGTGATGCAGATTACAACATAAAATATTCACCATAATATCCATAACTATTGCGTACTGATCATATACTAAATATATCTAGTCTAACATGCATAAAGAGAACATCCATGATCAATCACATAAAAATATAAGAATACACAATAATTAACGTCGTTCACCCAACTTTGGGCTACGTCCACAACAATTGGCTTCTTTATTATTATTTTTGTAATCGTCTCAAGATTGCACTGCACTTACAATAGATGTATCATGCTATCTCTTTCCATATTGTCTAGCCACTCTGCAGTGCAAGCCTCTCTTTGCAAACTCTCCCTAGACCTTCAAACATAGACTCTCTCTCTCTCTCTCAGTCTATTCTCTCCATCACAATAAATTTTGGCCTTCAACTGCCTATCTTCGCTCAGTGTCAACAACCTATTCTACCCGAACCATTACATATTTATACATAGGATTCTAGGGCTCAAAACCCTACTTGTTTATCCCCAAAACAAAATTACAACTCATGTTGACTCGTTGTTCAGGCGTACTTTGTCTACTTTTGTGTCTGCCTGCTGCTTTTGCATTTTTGACTACCGCTCTTCATGATTTTGTGCACCTATGTACTTTTTCATACAGAACTGTTGTCCTTCCTTTTCACCTTATTTATCTTATTGGTTTATTCTCTTGATTTATTCTCCACCAAGTATGATTTTATTACACACTTCAATCCTGAATGTGCCTTCACTGTGCTCTCCGCTCCTTTCTTCTCTTCTTTATTCTGCTACTATGCATCTCCTTCCTTGGATTTTCCTCAAAATTGGATCCAAAATGGTTGTCCAACATGCCCCCAACACTCACCTATGGATCGTCCCGAGCCACTTAGGCCTGTTGCATCATGCTTCTCCATTCCTCCATGAATTGTTGGAGGGTTTCCCTCGCTGCCACAACTTCTTTTGTTACTTATTCTTTTGTTCCAAAAATTTCCTCTATGACCTGCACAGTCAGGGTCATGAGTTTCTCCTCGGTGTCATTCACTGCTTAATTTTTCATTCCCTGTGCAGTGGTTGATTCCCCGATCACCCTGAGTGCTTCATTCTATAGAGGTTCCAATTTCTACGTAATCTTCTTCTACTCTTCTCACATATGCTCTATTTCATTGTATTTCTATCTATTTGCAAGAATGGATATCATCTATTCAACATGTGGTAGAGTGTTGATGCTTTCATTGGTTTTCTGGGCCTGGTCCTGTGCACTTATTATCCCATCTTTGATCTCCTTCATCTCTGGATTGATCATGAGTTGTGTCTAAATATGCATACTCTCGTCGCACAACCTCACACACTCCTAGTCTAGACTCTTAATCTTTAACACTAATGTTGTCATTTTCCTTGTCCTTGGCTCCTTCTCCTTAGGAGGTCTCCCTGGAATGTTTCATGATTCCAAGTCTCTAATCTTGGTATGAAATCCCTTAATGACTTTATTTATTCTTGAGACCCGTTCTTCCATTGTGGTCTCTACCACCATTGGTACTTATGGTATCTCCTTATAGATCTTTTGGATGGAAATTTGTATCCATTGTGCCAATTGATTGGCCTCGTCCTTCTCTTTTAATGCTTTCTTGTCCTTTTCCTTGATGTCATTATTCTCCTTCACCGCTCTTTCAATTTTTTCTTCAACTTCCCTCTTCTCTTGCAGAGCAGTTGTATACTTTTGCTAGATTTCTTCTTTCTCATCTATCACCTTGGTCAACTCTTTGCACCCTAACTCTGGACAGAGCCTTATCTCTTGCATAATCTTGATGTGCAAGATATGTAGTATTGTTGTGGGCATCCAAGAAACTGCTAAGTTCATATGACATAGTTCTTTCACCCGATCTTGCAGTTCTTGCGTCGGGAACCCAATTATATCTGACAATATCTCCAACACTTTGTGCCCATCGGATAAATTTGATAGGAATGGAGTGGTAGTCCCTGCTTACTCAATTGGGATTGTTGACGGTCCTTCACCTGAGCCTCTCTCTTGCGCTATCCTCAATATGTCCAGTAGTTGTTGTATCATCATCAACAGGTCTTGCAACTTCTAGTGTTTCTCATCTTGTTTCTGTGATGCTTCTTCAATTACCTCCACTACGACATCCTGCACTTGGTAGCCAATTTTATCCATGTCATCATCTGTCATAGCATATGTAGGTGTAACTTTGTGGGCCTTCATATTTTTGCATGAAACTATGGCTGGACCCTTCCCCTTGTATTTGCATTTGACCACTACTTTTGGAACTATTTGTTGCACATATTCTACTGATGGTTATGCCTTCAGCGTATTCCCTGCACCATTGCATTGCTCATTACCCTATACCTTGGTCAATTCTTCCTCTTCATTGTATTTTTCTTCTTCTTTGTTAGTGTGCCCCATTTTTTTCCCTGGAACCTTCCAGTCTTCCTCCCAGTCATTTACGATTAGGGATACATCGCTCGTTGTCAACTTGTAGCTTTATGGCAGCCACTGGTGCGTAGGGCCTCTTTTGTCTTGGATGTACATGTGATGCATCCCTACTTTAAAGCACACAATATCGTGGAAAGTCTCTACAGTCTGGGCAGTGATGCGTGACGTGTGCATTACTATGTGCTTGATCATGTCAATGTAGACATATAATGTGACATTTTTATCTATTTGTACCTTCTTGTTTTTCGTATTCCATAGGTTTGCATACTATGCAGTTGCATTACCTCTGTTGGTTGTTTTTAGACATTGGTAATCATCAAGTTCCTTCTAGCCAACTAATGCGATCAGGATGAGAAGCCAGGAATAATGAAACTCCATTCCTTTCTCCTGGGATTCTATGTAGTCTACCAAAAACCGATTCACTAGAAATGTGGCCCAATTCATTTGGACCCCCTCTACGCACTTTTCTGCAGCTGCAATTACTGCAACCGACACCTCATCCTTGCGACATTTTCTTAGTAATTTATAGGCCAATACTTGCATCTCAAATCGAACAAAATCATCACTTATGCTTGCGACATCCAACCCTCACTTCCCTCTGAAGTTGTGGAACTTATCCTTCAAGCTTTCGATAGTGATTTCTCCCCTGCCTTGTTTGTGAATAATGTTTCCAGATCCTCTCTGGCTTTTGGCAAGCCTATTATCCATGCAACTAGTTGTGTATCAATAGATATTGGTGGGTATAGCCACAAATTTCATCCGTGGATGCAACTTAGTAACATTTTGACGTAGGTGTTTAGTCCAGACTTCAACCAAAATGTGGGATCTTCAACAGACTCAATATTCCTGATTTCTCTAGTCATGCCACCCAACTTTGTGGTTCAAGTAGGATTGCACCTATCCCTGGTATGATTTTGGCACAAAAATATTTCTCCCATTCCATCTTGGGAAACTTCTATTCATCCATTATGTCATGGTCTGCAAACTTCAAGGAATAAATCTTTCCTAGCATGTCCCCTTCGACAATGAAACCATGTGGTATTTAATGTGTGAAGAACGGGTAATTTCCATTTGCAGGTACTCTAACCTATGGTGCAATGTATTTTCTTGGTGGTATATAGTCCCTGTGAAAGCTCTACTGCGAGGTCGAAGCTCTGGGTATTTCCACGAACACTAGTGCAACTGGTGATATTTTTGTTTGCTTGCATGTTGCAGCTACTCGTGCCCCAGATTTTGGTGGTGCCATTAATCTTTGTGACATATTTCTTTAGTTTCTCTGTGTCATTTGTGTTTTGGATTTGGTTCAACTCTGTATGCCTTGTATGCTCACAACTCTTAGCAAACGAAAATAACCTTCCCTATCAGGCCCTTATGCTCTTTTATAACCCTTCGACAACTGCATAATTGCTTTCATGTGTCGAATCTAGTAAGAGTCTACAATCAATACTTTCCTTACTATGGCATTAATGCCAAATCCTTCACTAGATTTTTCCTTCGATCTGCTAGTCTCTCCTGATCCTCGACGATGACTTCTATTTATGACTATGAATATCCAATACGTTTCATCATTACCTCTTTTTAACTATCGTTTATGTACTTTAATGCACTTAACGATCCTGTTCTGCACTTGAATTTTGTGTGCACTTAGATTCCTTTGAATTGTTTCAATTATCTGTGTGATATTCCCCTTTTTTGCGTGATACTTCTTCCTGTCTACCTTTGTATTTATTCTTATTTTCCCAATTTTTATTTGTTTTCTTCATTTTTCTACTTTTTGTTTTCATTTTTGTATTTTACCTCCCTACTATAGTACATCTACTATGATACATGTATTCTTTCACAATTCACATTAATGCGCAAACGATCAGTCATCTCTATAGAATTTCAACCGACTTCCATTCACCATTCCTCCGAGGGATTCTCCATTCAGTGTTTCCAACTGTACAACACCTTCCTCCATCATATGTTGAATCACACATGGTCCTAACCAATGCATTCAAAACTTTCCCAGATGATGCATAAACTTACTATCGTACAATAATACTAAGTCCCTTGCTTGATTTTTTTTTTGTTTGATGTGTCTATCATGTCATACCTTCTCTCTTACCTTCTGAACTTGTTTATGGAACCCTGTGACAAAGAGATATTTCTCAATATGTACCAACTATGAAAATATCTCCTCTACTGCGCCAAAATCTGAGAGATCAATAATCACTGCAATAGAAAGACTAGGAAAAATAAACTCCATTGAAATTATTGCTTCTTGGCCATAGACCAACCTAAAATGTGTCTATCGTGTCAACTTTTTACTTGTAGTTCTGTATACCCATAATACTGTAAGAACCCTTAAGTCCCAATCATCTCTTCCTACATTGCATATCTTTGTCAAAGCATTCTATAGAATTTTATTAAAATCTTCTATTGTCCCATTGGCCTGAGGATGATACAACGTACTCTTCTGAGGATGAATTTGAAATTCTTTAGTGAAATCGTGTGACTACATTCTCAAATAGAAACCATGCAACAGTCTCCGCGGTGTTGTCTCTGACTGTTGTTTCTTATTCCCATCTGGTCAAATAATCTATCGTAGTGATTATGTGCCTAGCTCCTGATCTTCTTTATGATGGGTTGATTAGTCCAACAAATTCTATTTCCCATTTATCAAATGCTTGCAACGTAACCTTTGGGTGTAAAGGAATCCCATCCCTCCTAGATGGATTTCCCACCCTTTGAAAAACATCGCATGCATGACAATATTCTTTAGCATTCTTATGAAATTTGGGACACCAAATCCCTGCACAAAAAATATTTTGCACCATTTTTTTACTTGCGTAGTGTCCTCCTACAATCCCTTCGTGCACTTTTGTGAGTATCATAGGCCTTTCATGCTTTAACACACATTGTCTCAATATTCCATCTACACCTAGATTGTATAAGTTCCCTGCAATTAAATGATAGTTTTCTTCTTTAACCACTAATTGTTTCTTCTTCTCCACTGTCATGTCTGATAGGTCCATTCCTGTACTTAGAAGCTACACAATGTATACGAAGTAATCATCCACCATTATAACTACAAATAATTGTGCATCTGGCAAGCTGTCATCTAGATTCCCTACATTTTCTCCTGATAGTATGTGTGATAAATTATTTTGTCCTACATTCAACTTCCTTGGTTTCAAAACAACCTCAAAATCGTATTCCTAAAACATAGGTAACTACCTGCATATTCTCCTCCCCAACACTAGCTTGTTCACTAAGTATTTTAGTGCAAAATGGTCTATATACATCTTAAAATGAGAACCCAATAAATAATGTCTAAACTTTTATAGCACATATACCATTGTCAATCCTTCTCATTCTATGGTAGTATAATTCTTCTATGCTATGGACAACTCCTACTTGCAAAATAAATTGGCTGATCTATGTCTCCTTCCCTTGGTTGAGATAGTACTGTGCCCAAATCTATGGATGAGGCATCTACATCAACATGGAATTCCTTGTTCCAATATGGAAAGATTAAAATCAACATGATCACTAATTTTTTCTTTAAGGTGTCCAAACCCTTCTGTCAATCCTCATTCCACTGGAATTTAGCTTCCTTCTTCAACAAACTCTCCATAGGTGTTGTAATCTGAGCATAACCTTTAATGAACTTCCTCTAATATCCTATATTACCCAAAGTTTCTCTCAACTTTCTGACTGAAGTAGGTGGTTGCAAGTCTAAAATCACTACAATCTTAGCAAGATCCACTAATAAGAGCTACTTACATACCACATGGCCTAAAAAAATTCCAAAAGGTGCACACAAAATACATTTCTTCAGATTTAGTGAAATATGACATTGTCTACACCTATCCAACATTAACCTGAGTAATTATGTGTGATATTTCAATAAACTAAACACCATCCAATCATATAAGTAAACTTTAAGGAACTTATGAATAAATTCCTTAAAATTTAGCACAACTACTCTAGAAAAAACTACATGTGCATTCTTTAGTCCAAAGGGAATTACTGTGTACTATTGATAGCTTCCCCACTCTGTTGAAAATGTAGTCTTATACTTGTCTTCCTACACAATATTTATCTGATAGTACTCTAAGAATCCATATGTGAAATAATAAGCCTCCTTCCCTCCTACATTCTCTAGTACCTCATCTGTGAACACTGTTGGAAATGGATCATGCATACATGCATCATACAACTTCCTCAGGTCTACAAAAATCCAGATTCCTCCTATTTTCTTATCTTGTATCACCATTGGACTTATCCACTATGATTCGACCATTGGTTCAATGATCCATACTTCTAAAATCTTGTCTATATCTTCCTTTACATTCTCTTTATACTTCATATTTAACCTATAAGGTCTTTGTCACATTAGCTTAACATTTGGTTTCAAAGGGATCTTCATCTCTCCTAACTCACCAACTATCCCCTTCATTTATGAGAATGTAGTTGGGAATAGATCCTGATATGCAGGTAGTAAAACTAAAATCTTCTCCATCGTTTCATCATTCCAATAATCTCGTATCTGTGCAAACTTTGGATTCTTTGTTATCCCAATGTTTACATTATGTGTCTTTATTGGTTATGTGTACACATCAAATTCAAGTTTTGTCCCTTCTACTACGCATTCCCCTTGAGTTGTAGGTACTTTCACATTCCTTGGATCTTCCTCACATAAACCTCGAAAATCATGGGGAAACACAAGTTGATTTGGTCCCATGTTTAGTGAAGGTTGGAAAACCAGCACAAGATGGTACCATTCCAATTGGTTGGTACCAGTCCTTGGTACCAAGATGGTATGTATAAACCTATGCGTCCATTCCTTCCTTGGTACCAAAATCCATATGGTTCTGCACTACTCAACGTGAACTAATTGGTCACTTATCTCTGTATACTTCACAATATTCTCCAATTCGGTACCAAATATCACTTGCATTAGTATTCTACACCATGACCAATATTCCATTCCCTCTATGTGAAACCCACCGCTCAACTGGAGTGGCCCTCAGGACAACATCTAGTGCCAACAACCTTTGTTGTTAGGGTACCTACAGCTCAAACACCTCTACAAGCGATCTTATATTAGTCAATCCATCATATATGGGTGGATCAGATATATCCATTCCAATCTAGCACAATGATCGAGTTATGCAATGCACATAATCTATTTGATACTTCATGCATCCTCTGTTGCTAATGTTCCAAACCTTCCTATGAATCCGACGCACACAAGATAATGATTCTCCAACTTAGTGCATCATTTTCAGTGGGGTTAACATAGTAATCCATCCACGCATTCGTATTAACAAGTTGTCAATTTTGTTTCCTCTCAGTGGCTCTATGTACCTATTTCCTTCTGTCAGTTCTAATGGTGCAGTAACCTTCAAGTATCCTAACTCAAATATCATCTCCCTCCTCTTCATATTAATGATCGCTTGATTATCAGAGGCCCATTCAAGTCCCATCAGTTCTAGACATGGCTGACTATTATCCATGATCTTAGTGACTTCAAAATATGCTACACTACACACTCCATCTATATTCATAGGTACTCCTGTCAATCAACCAATTGGTACCATCTTGTGCTGGTTTTCCAACCTTAACTGAACATGGGACCAAATCAACTTGTGTTTCCCCATGATTTTCGAGGTTTATGTTGGTAACACATTTACATCAGACCCCAATTCTAAAATAACATTATCCACATCATATTCCCCAATCTGTGCACTTAATCTGAACTCTACATTGGTCTTGTTTTTGCATAGTACATGATTCGCTACCCTCTGTGAGGTAGGAATTTCCCTTTCTTTCCCACAAAGATCAATTATTTCACATAATGCATCCAACATAGTTTCATCTTTCAACAAATCTATGAAAATTCTCAAGAACTCCAATAGAGTACTTACCTTCTCAAGTGGACTTTCTATCGTAGTATGGTCATAGACATGAGGGACATATGATGTTGATGCTACCCAGTTTGGTCCTAGTATCTCTTTTCTTTCCCTCTGACATGTATCCTTTTATTGTTGAGGGTTGAATGTTGGCATAGTTCCTGTTGATATCCTTACCCATTGCTCAACATGCATCCCCTTATTCATCACATCAACCGTTATTCGAGTTCCTCCCTACATAACAACTTCAATTCTAAGTCCTTCATTGCGTTTCTCGGCTGATATTTTCTAGACATTCTAATTTGGGTTCTGGTTCTGAGTCCCTCTTTATTCCCATTTTAAAAGTAGTTGAGGAAAATATTCTATCGCATGATCTAGTGCTCTAAAATATGTGAATATTGTACAAGGGTTCGAGCAATCATGAGCTAAGTGTCCTGGTTGATTACAATTATAGCATATCTTTGGTCATCTACCTCCTCTTCCAAAATTTCCTCTTCCTTGACCTCTGCAAAATCCTCCTCAGTTTCTCGGATTAAAACCTCTATGATTGTTATATTGTGGACCAATTCCTTTTGTTGCAACATTCTCCTCCTAAATCCTATACATATCTAAAGTGAGATCCCTCACCAAATCTTTGCAACACTCCTTCTCTTCGTGCCCAACTGACTTGCATAAGTTCAAAATACTTTCCTTGGCATACTATGGTATTTTTGCAGTAATGGAAACTCCCTCAGATGATGTTCCCATTTCTTATATATTTTACAATATCCCCCTCCTAGTAATGGATTTGGTGCTCTAGTCACCAAATATTGTGCAAATGTTGGGAATTTGTTCTTATGTTGGCCTTCCATCCTACATTTGGTACATTGATTTTGTTCCTTCTTTTCCTTCCCTTTTGCAAGTTATTCTAATTGAATTGTCAAGTAAACTAGTTGTGTTTATACTTGTACCATCCATCCACTGTCTCCTACCGGAGATGCTTCTAGCTTCAGTGAAATCTCCAAAGCTTTAGGCTGCGACACAACCTTCTATTGAATCAACAAACTGCCAATGTGAGGTAGTAATATTGCAATAAACCATTCTTGTTTCTATTGATAGGGATATGTAATGTCAATTTGTAACACACCCGAACCCTAAATACCATTTCTAGGGATGGGGCATTAAATTTTTTTTTTTCCTTGGTTCATTTCTGGTCCCTTACTTAAGAAAAACCTTCTTATTATTCTCCCTCAAAGTCTACATATCCCACTACGTGCTTAAACCATATAGCGGGGTCCTCCTTGTGACCTCGGGATAAAAACTGGGATCTAAGAGTCTGCTTAGCGAATTTTTTGACACTTCGGGACTCCCGTAATTCAAGAGTTCCAACGGTGTTTCCGAATTCCTGGATCACCAAACATCAAAGGGAATCAACGGTCCATGTCCTCCGTCGAGATCCTATGGTTAAAAGTGGGGCTTCGACGTTCGATGCAGAACACTCCTTTTTCCTAACCTCTGAAGTCCCAAAATCTTTCCACATGGCCTTAGCCATTTGATGATCGACGTTTGATGTTTAACATTGAACGTCCTACATTTCAACATTTTGAAATTCGGTGGTCTTCGTTGGTACTTCCTTTATCAAAATACACTCAAATATTATGAACTCCCAAAGTTATCCATAATCTTGGAGTCCCAGACAGGTCACCAACCACATTGGCCAAGTGGGAACGTACCAGAACCTGACATGCAACGAGGGTCAAGGGGTGACACGTGTCCTCACTAGGGGGTGACATGTTTTATTCTCTAATAGGCATAAGGGGTCTATGAATTGACCAAATCTGTGTGACATGTGGCATGCATAATGTGGGTCCACATCACATCGAATGATGTGATTATGCCACGTTAGCTTGGATTGATAATTGTCCATCCATTCTATCTCATGGTCAATAGGAGTCCATGTGGGTCCATAAATATACGACTCTTTCTACTTCACAACTCCAGACTTCGGATCTTTCCAACTCCTCACATCGTGAATTCCCTGAAGATCTAAGTCTCCGGACTCTCTAATCTGGTGCCAAGTGTCCTCATCCTACCAATGGTCGAGATTCATTTCAGCATTCGCGACTTCATAGGTTTTCACACTCTATAGGTTCTTGGCCATGTTCCTCTGGAGTACTAAGTCTCCAGACAATGGGATCATTTTCCACATTCCCTCTCATCTCACAGCTCCAATTCGATGAAAAACCTTAGACATGGGACAAGTAGGGGCCACATGTCATTCCACAATGGGTTCTCGGTTAGTTGGGTGATTGAGGGTGGGATTCTTAGATCAATGACTGAGAGAGATCCCGAAGGATCTAAGGATTGACGATCCTCATCACTTCAAAAGTTCGGCATTTGAGAGTTCAACATGTATCTTCCAGATTTCTCTTCGGACCACGTTGAATCTATTGCCACATGTACCTAGCATCCATGACCAAGATTTACTCTGGCTTGCAACACTTTGGGGAAACTTGTGCGTCCCTATACTACCGAATACTCGGACTTACGGATAACCATTGATATGTGGACACATGTCCCTCAATTTTCAACGGTCCCCATTTACTCCGTGAGTTCGACATTCAGGGGTTTCGACGCTTTTCCACTCCTGTCCTACCGAAGTAGAATTTCACCAAAGAACTTAATGATTCCACTTCTAAGTCTGATCTAATGGTTGAGAGAGATCCACACTGGATCCCCAGATCTATGACCCTCATCAATTTGTGACTTCGGCCTTCGGCTATTTTCGAGGATTGTGAAATCATAAATTATGAAGTCCCGAAGATGAAGAGTTAGCTCCTTTTGGACTAGCACAGGGTTCCTAGACCCTGGTCACATGGATCCTTTGGGAAATCTTGTGGGATAAGCACTAATATTTTTAGCGGCACATGGGTTAAGGACATGGGCATGAGCCCTTGGTCAAATGGAAGGATAGTTTGAAGGGAACACACTTCTCCCTTCAAGTTGAACTTGACATTCTCGCTAACATAAACTTCATAGGTTCGACAGGATTTAGATGTTTCAGTCAATCCTATCCCTACTCTACAACGGATTTACATCCCATAAGTATCTAGTAGCCAAACTGAGATAAATCAAAGACTATATGGATATAGAATTTTACAAAAGAAAAAGAACATTTCTAATAACTATTCAAATACTGAAAGACTTAACCATAAACAGAGACA
>ML789079.1:238605-273341 GCA_009831015.1 Picea engelmannii | reverse complement strand
GAGAGAGAGAGAGAGAGAGAGAGAGAGAGAGAGAGAGAGAGAGAGTATGATAATAATGATCAGATATGGAAACTATGAAGCGATTGCTAAAAGGGGTGCTTGTTTCCTCCCAACCATAAGCACAACCACTCCAGAAGGATTTACCACTGGCCACCTGTGAGCTAGACCATGATGCTCTCAGAGAGATTCTTTCTCCTTACTCCACGACAGTTAGGGACGGAGGTTACTCTCCTCCTCCCACAGGAAATTGGCAACTGGTTTTCTCTACTCCAAGAAAGGAGGTCTGCATGAGTACTTTCTCGGTCACTCATCATCCTCGTTTATCAACTTGTAGCCAAACCCTACCCATGGATTATCTCAACCAAAACGAGCTTGCTTCTCATATTTTCTCTCTATTCCAGAGTCAAAAACATGCTTCTCTTCCCCTCTCAAGATCGTTCTCTCCACTCTGCTATCTCGCAGATTTGTCTCTATCCCCAAATTACCTCCTTTATTTCATTCCTCAACAAGGTTGCGTGGTTCTGAATCCCAATTTGTGGTCAGGCCTAGAAGCCTTACAAATGGGTACCCTACCCCATCTCCTCATTAACTCTTGAGGATGGCCTTCAAACTACCAGCCTGTTTGGTAATTCATTTCTGGGTTAGAGGACTGTTGAGAAATTACACCCAGTATGTACTGGTCTGGTGAGGGTCATCTCAACCATTCTTGGTTTCCCCTCACCATATCTCTCATAACATCCATGGTCTATCTTGGAAAAATTCTCCTCTTTCAACAGTTGTGCAACACATATCAAATTTCTATTAATAAAAAAAAATTCATACATTGACCCTTTTATACAAAGGTTCATCAAATCAAACATTCACACATATTTAGTATTCCATAGTCTCTTGGCCAATTATATTTATATTTACAAACTAGGGGAAACAGGGGTATCACAATCCCCTCCCCCTTAAAGGAACATCATCCTCAATGCTCTATCTATCAATGTGCTCTATATGTATAGAAGCGAAAAAAAATGGATATGAATGTCTCATGGCATCCTCCATTTCCCATGTAGCCTCATTTGGGCCAAAGTGTTTCCACTAAACCTTGACCTATGCAATGGTTCTATTCCCGAGTGGGGTTCCCTTCCTATCTATTATGCATTGAGGTTCTAGCAAGAATTATCCCTCGGGTTCCACCTGATTCACAAAACAATCAAGAATATGATTAGAATCATGTACATACTTCTTTAATAAAGAAACGTGGAAAACATTATGTTCTTTCACTATGGGAGGAAGTGTTAGCCGATAGGCTACTGGTCCCACTCTATCCAAAACTTCAAAGGGTCCACAATACCGAGGTGCTAGCTTGGAACAAGATCCCATCCTCAAAGAGATTTTCCTGGGTCTGACTTGGAGATACACATGATCCCCTGCTTTGAACTCTCTAGGAGACCTTTTCATGTCTGGATAGCTCTTTTGTCTATCTTGGGATATCTTCAGATTTTGTCTGATCTGAATTACTTACTATTTCATTTCCTTTAGCATATCTGGCCCAATTGTAACTCTGTCTACTGGGTTGTTCTAGCTGATTGGAATGTTGCATTGTCTTCCATATAGGGCTTCAAAAGGGCTCATTTTTAATGACTCTTGATAGCCATTGTTGTAAGAAAATTCTACCAATGGTAGGTAGTCCTCCCACTTCTTGGGTTGATGCATTACTTGCATCCTCAACATGTCTTCTAATACTTGGTTTACCCTCTCTGTTTTCCCATCACTCTAAGGGTGATAGTTTTTACTAAAGAGCAATTTTGTTTCAAAACCAGCAAACAAATATTTCCAAAAGTTTGAAGTAAATTTTGTATCTCCGTCGGATATAATTTCCTTAGGCATGCCATGCAACCTAGATATCTCTTTCACAAAAATGTTGGCAATATCTATTATGTTGCAAGTTGATTTTACGGGCATGAAGCGAGCATCCTTGCTCAGTTTGTCCACAACTACCATGATGGCACCACTCTATCTGGTTGATCTTGGTAGTCATGCGATTAAATCCATGGAGATGGTCTCCCATTTCCATTGGGGAATTGGTAGGGGATGAAACAATCTTGTTGGGTGTTGGTGCTTTGCTTTGACTTGCTGACATTCTCGACACTTAGCTAAGTAATCAACTATGTCATTTTTCAGTCCGGGCCAATAAAATAGTTTCCTAGTGCTCGTGATCATTTTCTGATAACCAGGATGACCGGTATATGGTATTTTGTATAGTTCATCCATTATGAACCTATTCAAGTCATCACAATTTGGAATATACAATCTTCCCTTGTAAGTCATTAGGCCATCATTAAGCATCTAATATACTTCATACTTCAGCCTCGTGGGATCTTGCTTTAGGTATGATGTCATGGTATTGAAAAATGCATCTATTTCTTATGCATTTTTTACCCTCTCTTTGATGTCTTATTCATTGGTGCTTACAAGTTCCAAGTGAACTGTGTTCATAATTATAATATGGGCATCATCCACCCTATTCTCCCTTCCTTTGATATGTTTGATTTCAAAATCAAACTCACTAAGGATATCCATCCACCTAGCTTGTCTCACATTGAGTTTTGGTTGGTCAAACAAATACCTCAACCAATTATGGTCTGTCATAAGTAAAAATATTCTACCTAAGAGGCAATGCCTCCACATTTTTAAAGCATTCACTATGGCAACCAATTCCATATCGTGGGTCACATAATTGACTTCATGATCATTCAATTTTATGGATTCATAGAAAATCACATGTCCTTCTTGCATAGGGACTCATCCGAGCCCTTCCTTGTAGGCATCTATACACACACATAAGTCCTTATTTGGGTATGCAATCTTCAGTACAGGTGCACTGGTTATAATGTATTTTAGCTCTAGAAATATTTCCTCACATTCTGATGTCCAAATGAGTTTAACTCCCTTTTTCCGAAGGGAGGTGATCGGGAAACCAATCTTGGAGAATCCCCTTATGAATCTCCTATAGTGTACTGCTAGGCCCATAAAGGATCTGATATCGGATACATCCTTTGGGGTAGGACAATACATGATGGATTTAATATTTTTAGGATCAACTGCCACTCCTTCCTCAAAAATAACATGGCCTAAGTAATGGACTTGTTTCTGGAAAAAGTCACACTTACTAAGATTAGCATAGATATGATGTTCTCTTAGTACTTGAGTATTATCTTGAGGTGTTCTTCATGTTCTTCCCTATTCTTGGAATAAATTATGATCTCATCAATGAAAACCAATGCAAGCCTATCGAAGAAATTTTTGAATACGTTATTCATTAAGCACATAAAAGTGGCTGGTGCATTGGTAATCCCAAATGGCACCACCAAAAATTCATAGTGACCATATATTTTCCTAAAGGTTGTCTTGTGGATGTATTCATCTTTGATTCAAAATTGATGGTATCTAGACCTCAAGTCAATCATGGAGAAGATTGTAGCACCCCTTAATTTTTCAAACAAGTCATCGATCCTTGGAAAGGGATACTTATTCTTGATGGTAATCTTATTGAGTTTTCTATAATCTATGCATAGTATGAGTGTGCCATATTTATTTTTCGCAAACAAGGTTGGTGATCCCCATGGAGACACACTAGGCCGAATGTATCCTTTGTTCCACATCTCCTTCAGCTGTAGTTTGAGATCAACTAGCTTTGGTGTACTCATTCTATAGTGTGTTCTAGACATTGGCACCGCTCCGATTACAAGTTCTATTGAAAAGTCAATGTCCCTTCTTGGAGGTAGACCTGACACCTCTTCTGGGAATACATATTTATATTCTCTTAATATGGGATGGTCCTCTAGGTTGGGTTTTTCATTCTCAACAGTGTTTAGTACTTGCATTGCATACTAGGGACATCCATTTCTGCAATACTTCTTCACTTGGAGGGTTGATATTTGTCTCACTGAGACATGATTTTGAATCCCTTGTAGGGTTTCCCTTCTTCCTTCTTCATTTTCATACTCAAAAGTTTTATTGTAACAGTCTAACTTGGTTTTGTGGGCAGCCAACCAATCCATTCCAATCAATAGTTCATAAGATCCTAGAGGAAGTATGTTTAGGTTCACTTGGGTGGGCAACCCACTTATAACAAATTGGCATGCTGGTATGACCTCTGTCACTTTTCTTTTGGTTCCATTGGATAATTGTACCAACCATGATTTAACATGTTTAACTTGCTGCAATTTACATTTCTCAACAATTTTAGGGGTAGCATAACTCAAATTAGAATTAGGGTCAATTAAAATGGAAATGGGATGGTTGGTAATTGTACCTTCCATATCCACCACTGAAGCTTGGTGTTCAGCTTGTCTATTATCCAAGGCTACATAAATTTGTGGCAGGCTCCTAGCTACATCATTGACTGTGGTAGCCTCTTGGATGTTGTAGACCCTCCCATTGTTCTGTTGCCTATGAGGATAGTCCCTTAACAAATGTTCGTCTCCACAACCCCAACATTTCAAGGGTTCTCTCTTCGTGTTATCAGTCTTACTTGGAACTACTCTGAAGGGTTTATTTCCACTCTGGGATGGAAAATTATGTCAATACACACTTCTGGCAGGAAGGCTCATCCTAGAAATCTTCCCCTAGTTCTTAAATGTTGAGGGTTTAAACCCATTCTTCTTGAATCCCGAATTGTTCTTCTTCATCCAATCTTCACGGGGTTCTGTCTTATTCTTGAATTTCTCATAGCAATAACTTTCTTTTCAAAGAGTATATTCTAGAATCTTTGGCTCATCGAACTCAATTCTGTCCGAATAGGACTGAGTTAATCCACTAATAAATCATTACATCTTTACCTTTTCATCCTTTATGTATTGAACATACCTCATCAACTCGATAAATTTGTTGATATACTCATCTATGGTGAGTTGTACCAGCTTGAGTTCATATAACTCCTTGGTATTCCCATCAAAGTAATTTTATGATAGATAATTCTTCTTGAAGTATTTCTCAAATTTTTTCCATGAAAATTCCTTCTCATGGATCCCTTTCACATTCCTAAGGTCCTCCCAACAAATGGAAGCTTTCCCATTCAGGTTGAAAATGGTTGTCCGAGCCTTTAAATTCTCAAAGTAGTCATGAACTCTGAAGTACTTCTTCAGGCCAAGTAGTCAAACTTCTACTTCTTCCCCCTTCTTAATATCTCCATCGAAGGTTGGTAGTTTGGCTTTCTTGAATTCTTCAGGTTCAGGAATCTTGGAGTGTTTCCTCTTCTTTCCTCTCGTCTGAGAATGGGAACTATTTTTTCCACTAGAAGATTCCTTGGAGTTGTCAATGTCCTCAAAGAGACATTCTGGTGAGTGTCTCTTGACTCCATGTTGGGCCTTCCTTGAGGTGTTCCTCTTGGTGTGGCCACTTTTTAGACCATGCTTTTGTATCTCAGGTGGACTTGGAGTTTTCTTAGTATGGTGCATGTCCACATGACTGGAAGTTGGACCATGTTCTAGTTGTCTTTGTATATCCGATAAACTTTGCAATAGGAATGCATTAATTTCAGTTTTCTTTTCCTTCTCCTTTATCAACCTTTCATTTTCATCCTTATAACTCTGTAATTATGCCATGAGGATTCTTACAGTTTAGGCCAAATCTGGAGGGGTTTCCACCACCCTCCTTTCATAAGAGTCTTCCTCTCTATTGTGGGAGCTCTCCCCCAACTCATGGTGTGTTACCATTCCTTACATTGTAGTTTTCCCATTGTTCACTTTATGCTTGAGTGTTGACAAAACTTTCTTTGTTAGTTACTAATCTACCAATTCACAAACAACACATATCATTGCAAAATGAAGTCAACTTATTTATTTGGAAATATTAGCAAAATACAGTGCAGACTTCCAAAATATAAACAGTAGATGGTTTCATTCCTCTCTTTAGTAGAGGTTCAAACATATTTCTTCTAGAAGAGGGGTAAGGTAGGGTGTTACCCCATAAGGTCTCTAATAATATTTTTTTTATGCGACTCATGCATGATCCAAAGCAAAAAAATTGTTGTTACCATGCTCTGATACCAATTTGTAACACATCCATCCCCTAAATACCCTTTCTATGGATGGAGCATCAAATTTTTGTTTTTCCTTGGTTCATTTTTGGTCACTTACTTAAGAAAAACCTTCTTATTCTTCTCCCCCGAAGTTTACATATCCCACTACATGCTTAAACCAGCTAGTGGGGTCCTCCTTGTGACCTCGAGCTGAAAACTGGGAGCTAAGAGTCTGCTCAGCGAAGGTTTTAGCACTTCGGTACTCCCATACCTTAGGAGTTCCAATGGTGTTGTCGAATTACCGGATCGTCGAACAACAAAGGGAATCAATGGTCCACATCCTCCACCGAGATCCTACATTTAGAAAGGGGGCTTCGGTGTTTGGCGCAAAACACTCCTTTTTCATAAACCCCGAAGTCCTGAAATCTCTCCACGTTGCCTTAGCCATTCAATGATCGATGTTCAAAGTTTAGTGTTGAAAGTCCTATGTTTCAGCTTTTCGGTGGTCGAATATCATCGTTGGTCCTTCCTTTATCAATCTACACTCAAATATTCCGAACTCCTGAAGTTATCTAGACTCCTAGAGTCCCAGACACATCACTAACCACATTGGCCAGGCGGGCACGTACCAGAAGATGACACACGACGAGGGTCAAGGGGTGACACGTGTCCTCATTAGGGGGTGACACGAGTTATTCTATAATAGGCATAAGGGGTCTGTGAATCAACCAAATATGGGTGACACATGGCACATGTAATGTGAGTCCATGTCACATCGAATGACGTCATTATATCATGTCAGATTGGACTAATAATTGTCCAGCCCTTCGATCTCATAGTCATTAGGATTCCATGTGGATCCATAAATCTACGACTCTTGCTACTTCGTAGCTCCAGACTTTGGAGCTTTCCAACTCCTCACATCATGAATTCCTCGAAGAGCTAAGTCTTTGGACTCTCTAATCTAGTGCCAAGTGTCCTCATCCTACCAATGATCGAGATTCATTTCGACGTTCGCGCCTTCATAGTTTTTCACACTCTGTAGGTTCTTGTCTAGGTTACTTTGGATTACTAAGTCTCCAGACAATGGGATTGCTTGCCACGTGCCCTCTCATCCAATGGCTCCAATTTGACATACAACCTTAGACAAGGGACAAGTAGGGGCCATGTGTCCCTCCAAAACACATTCTTGGTCAGTTGGGTGATCGAGAGTGGGCTTCTTAGATCGACAACTAAGAGGGATATCGAAGGATCTAAGGATCGACAGTCCTCGTCACTTCGGAAGTTCGACATTTGGGAGTTCGACATGAAGGTTACTCTCCTCCTCCCATAGGAAATTGTAAATTGGTTTTTTCTACTCCAAGCAAGGAGGTCTGCATGAGTACTTCCTCAGTCACTCATCAACCTCGTTTATTAGCTTGTAGCCAAAACCTTACCATGGTTTCTCTCAACCAAAACGAGTTTTCTTCTCATCTTTTCTCTCTATTCCAGAGTCGAAAATATGCTTCTCTTCTCCTCTCACGATTGTTCTCTCTACTCTATTATCTTGTAGATCTGTATTTATCCTTGAATTACCTCCTTTCTTGCCTTCCTCAACAAGATTTCCTGGGTATGAATCCCAATCCATGGTCAGGAGTAGAATCCTTATAGATGGGTACCCTACCCCATCTCCTCATTTACTCTTGAGGATTACCTTCCAACTACCAACCTAACTAGTAATTCATTTTTGGGTCATAGGACTGTTGAGAAATTATACCCAATAGGTATTGGTCTAGTGAGGGTCTTCTCAGCCATTCTTGGTTCCCCCTCACCATTTCTCTCATAACATCCATGGTCTATCTTGGCAAACTCCCCCCCTTTCAACAGTTGTGCAACACATATCAAATTTCTATTAATAATAGAAAATTCATACATTGACCATTTTATACAAAGGTTCATCAAATCAAACATTCACACATATTTAGTCCTCCATAGTCTCTTGGCCAGTTATAGTTATATTTACAAACTGGGGGAAACATGGGTATTACACAATCTAACCATCAAGGCCTTAAATCGTTGGTCATAATCCCAAATTGATTCATTCTGTACCTATTTGGTTTACTTCAACTCTATAATGTATTGCAACTCATACTTTGGCTTCTTGAAATCTTTCAAGAATTCTTGTCTAATATCTGCTAACATCCTTGCTTGTCCTGTAGGTGTGGCACTCTACAATTTCATGTACAAGATTCATGCGCGGTCCCTAAATGTTATTTTCAACTGCACAATATTTATGGCCTCAACTTGGACATTCTTCGCAACCCAAATTGTTTCACATACAAATAGATGTTGTTGTGGGTCCTCCGACCGAACTCCTTGGAACTCAGGCAGTTTGAAGGTGTTGTCTACCCATGCCATGTTATTTTGTGTAGTACCTCCCCTAGGAGATTCTAGTTGACTCTGACTCGTCGTACTAATTCCACTGCTCTAGCTACTGTTGCTTTGTCCTGCCTTGATAACTCTAAGTGATTTTCAAAAGTCCTCAAATTTTATTCATGATCTAGGTGACGAACATGGGGTCGTAGAATTGACACAAGATATAGTATGAGTAGGACTTACTGGCTCTTGTATTACAGGACTGAGCTGAGAATTCTATTCCTCCCCTTCTACGTACAATATTTCTATTATATGGATGACTGCGTAAGATTCCCTTCCCTCAGGATCACTGTGTGAGTCTCCTTTCTTAGCCCTAGTCTTCCGCCTCTTGTATGTTCTTCCACTACGTAGTAATCCAAAATCTTCTTCTTCTTTTGATACAACCTCCTCGGTTCTCTAGATCCTTAGTCCCTCCCTTCCTTCATTTATTCCTTCATTCTTTCCTACCTTCATACTATCCTCTTGTCATTCCCTGGTTCCCCTATGTGCATGAATCCCTTTAGAAATCAAACGCCATTGTCATCACACACTTGTCACACAACAACCTCTTTATCCACATACCCAGTCATTTCATGAACCTTCCATGTGGACCTTTGAATAAATCCCTCTCTGCAACACTGTATGACTGGGTAAAATATCCTAGAAAATTTGTATTATAACCTCCCAATATACTGTCCAACCAGAAATCAATTACATGATAAGTCTTATTACTTATAGAATTCAGTTTCTTTACCAACTCAGGAGTCTAGTTTCTTGGCACTGCAGTTCGATACCTTCCAATATTCTCCACTAATCTTTCTAACCACACAGTCAAAACAATCAGAAGTTCGCCAAAGAAAATCTCATGCAGCTTTGTGTACACATACCTTTGCATCCATTGTTTATTTCTCATTCGAGGGTTTCTATTATATTTTTGAGAAAATTTGCGTTCCTTCCCTTCCATCCATTCTACGATTTCTTTCTTTGTCGGAATCCAAAACATTCCCTCAATAACAGATTTTGGGTCCCGACAATGGAACCATTTGTTGGTGCACGGTTGTAAGACCCTAGGTTCAAGTTATCTAACCAACAAAACCCTTCAGACACCAGCCCTTTCGGCATCACCTGCATTGAAGTGAAGTCTCACCCGAGGCATCTATTGGGGTTGCAGGAACCAAGTTTCTATAGGAACGCGAGGATAAGAGGCGATCATCATATTCATTCTTACTTATCTATTATGAGAGGCGATCATCATATCCTATGTTTGTTGTTCCTTGGTTACTTAGTAATTTATTGTATGCAGTACTATCATGATGCAGATTGCAACATACACTATTCACCATAACATCCATAACTATTGTGCAGTGATCATATAATAAACAAATCTAGTCTAACATGCATAAAGAGAACATTCATGATCAATCACATAAAAAGACAAGAAGACACAATAATTAACATGGTTCACCTGACTTTGGGCTACGTCCACAATGATTGGCTTCTTTGTTATTCTTTCTGTAATCGTCTCAGGATTGCGCACTGTGCTTATAATAGATGTATCATGATATCTCTCTCCATCTTTCCTAATTGCTCTGCAATGCAAGCCTCTCTCTGCAAACTCTCCCTAGAATGTCAAACATAGACTCTCTCTCTCTCACTCTCAATATATTCTCTCCACAACAATAACTTCTTGCCTTCAACTGCCTATCTTCACTCAGTGTCAACAACCTATTCTACTCAATCCATTACATATTTATACATAGGATTCTAGGGCTCAAAACCCTACTTGTTTATCCCCAAAACATAATTACAACTCATTATGATTCATTAAAACTCATGTTGACTTGTTGTTCAGACGTTATTTTCTTGCTTTTGCAGACCTGCATGTTGTTTTTTCATTCTCGACTACTGTTCTTCCTTCTTTTGCGCGCCTCTCTGCTTTTGCATGCCGAACTACTGTCCTTCATTTTTGCCCACTTTATCTTCCTTCTTTATTCTCTTGATCTATTCTCTGCCAATGATTTTACTGCGCACTTCAATCTTGAATGCACATTTACTGCGCTCTCTGCTCCTGCCTTCTCTTCTTTTTTTCTGCTACTCTGCATCTCCTCCGCACTTAGGATTTTCCTCAAAACTGTATCCAAAATGCCTTTGAATAGATGTGAATCTCATTTTGCGGTTGAAGAGCATAATTCTCAGCAAAATCAACCACTGATAAAACAATACCTACTGGAAATTTATCTCTGGATATTCTAAAATACTCATCCTGCCATCGAGCCACATGGACGTGCTTAAAAAAACTAGAATTTAGATTTATCATTTTATTTCTAAATTTATCTATTAATAATTATATAAATTCAGTCAACTACTATAAGAAGATTTATCATTTCATTTCTTAATTTATTCATTAATAATTATATAAATTTCAATTACTCTAAGAAAGGACAAATATTGATTTTATTTTTGTGTTCTTCATTATTTTTTTGTTATTTTGGATCGTAAGTGAGTGTTTTCATATATCAAAAGATTTGGAATTCATTAGGAAACAAAAATGTTTTTAGAGATCAAAATATTTGGAGTTCATAAATGAGACCAAAAATTAATTGTTAAAAACAAATTCATAATCACTAAATGACAAAATTAATGAGAAAAACTAACCATCTCTTTTAAAAAACATTTTTACACTATCAATTAAAAGAAATTAGAACTATAAATTTCATAAATTGATACTCAAAAAAAATGTTTGGCACATGAATAACTCAAGGGAAGAAGAATTATAAGCGCTCAAAGTCAATGCTTTTGGAAAGAAATACCATTAACCAAAATCCAAAATGAAATGCTCCCAAAAATTCAATTCACACTAAAGAGGAATACGTTTTTTTTTTCTTTGTAGGCAAAATCGTTTCACGTTACCATTCTAAATCAATTCTCTTAGATGAGTTGTGATTCACTTTTCTTCGTAAGTAACGTTATTGTTGTTAAAATATTATATTAATTAAAAAATAAATTATTAATAATTTTTATAATAATTTTTTTTAATAGAAAAAAATAGTATTATCAATAATAATATTATTATTTTAATAATCATAATTTAATTATAATATAAAAATAATAGTAACATTAAAAATGTTGATGATGTTTTCCATCTATAATTTTCACATAATTGTCTTGATTTATATGATTTATCATGTTGTTTTTGTTATATAAAAACTTAGAAATGAAATTTATAATTTTGTTTTAATTTTTATGGGTTATTTAGTTATGGTGGTGTTGAATTTTGTTATAATATTTTTAAGAGTTAGATTTTATTTTTTTGAAAGTTTAGCAGTTTAAGAGAAAGTATTTTTCATCTTTAATATAAAAAAATTTAGAAGTTAAATTGGACAGTTTTCCATCTTTTCTAAAAATTAATTTTCCAATTTCCATTTTTTAACAAAATGATTCACCCAATTTTTATAAAATAAAATTAGTTTACTTAAAAATTACCAAAATTATATATAAACTATATAAAATCTTTATAATTTTATAAAAATATCCAAACATTTGATGTTTTAAAGAATTACTAAGATTGGTTAAGATTTTACACTAAGTATGAATACTTATATTTTTCTATGATCCTTTACTTTATTCTTCTTAAATATTACAAATAAAAATAATGTAAAGATAGTTTAAAGGTATAATGTAAAGATAGTTTTGATATTTTAATAGTTTATGATTTCTTTATAATAATTCAACTTTTTTTTTTTTTTCAATTTCATTTCAGATTTTCTTTTTACATATAATGATAATAATTTTAAAAGTTTAAAAATATAATATAAATATATTTTTAATATTTTAATGTGCAGTTAATGATTTCTTTATAATAATTCAACTTTCTTTGTTCTCAATCTTACTCCACATTTTCTTTTTACACATAATTATGATAATTCTTTTAAATGTATAGACTTTTATAATAAATTTAAATTTACTATACTATTAATAATCAATTTAATATTATTAATAAATTCTTTCCTTATAATAATTCAACTTTATTTGTTCTCAATCTCACTCCACATTTTATTTTTACACATAATTATGATAATTCTTTTAAATGTATAGACTTTTACAATAAATTTAAATTTAGTATACTATTAATCATAAATTTAATATTATTAATACATGAAAGTTATTAAGAAGGGAATATATATTTTGATATTCAAAATAATGATAACAATAGTAATGTTAATAAAAAAATATCAATATTCATGTTTCAATATTATTAATATAATTATTAGTAGGAATGGACAAGAATAATTTAAGATCATAGCTTAGTATATGGTAAATTGATGTTTGAGACCACCTTGTTTCTTTGACACAAACTCTCTACAATTTGATTACTCAGTTTACATAAAATAATTTTTTGTAATAAATTGAAAATTAATAGATATTAGTATAGTTGATGGGGTGGTAGGTGGGGGTCACTGTCATCTTGATCACATAGGAAATATTTTATCCTCTTACGCTTGGGGACTTGGGGGGGGGGNGGGGTTGAAATAATGTTGTTGAAGCCTATGCTCTTTCCAAAGGCTTATGCATAGCAAAAGAGAGAAACATTTCCAAAATTGTAGTGTTCAGGGATTCTATTATGGTTATCCAAGAGATAGCTAAAAAACGTTAATCTTGAAGCGATTTTTTCAATGACATCATTTCTCAAATCTTGCCTCTCATCAAAGGAGTTGAAAAATTAAAAATTTATCATATTAACAGGGACCTTAATCCCCTTGCAGAACAAATGGTTAAGTTAGGTTCTATTGTGGAGTGGTATGTTAGGCCATAGTTGAGCCCCCCCTCATTCTTTGTGCAAAAGGACGTAATGGAGTGTCTCGTCGATAGTTGTTTCTCGCCCCTCAAACACTTGGTGTTTTATGTTATTCAAGTCGATATTCAATTATATCCATGTCTCCATGGTTGTTTATGTGGTTTGGTAGCACTGGTTATGGCTCATTCGGATTTGGTTTTGGAGAGGGATTATTTCCCTTGATGGGAATTGGCTTTCAAGTCTCAACCTCATATCCTGGCTAATGTTTGTTCATGGGGCTCTTCACCTTCTAGGAAAATGGTTCTTAAGGCATTGTTGTTTTTCTCAATTAGTGGCTCCTTCCCAATGTTGGTCCCATTCACTACCACTTACATGTTTCTTTTGGATTATCATTTCTCTTCCTCAGGTCACGGTAATGTTCATTTTCTATTTCATTTGGTCATCTCTTGATGTTCTTTCTCTCATGTGATTGTTTTTTCTAGAATTGGGTTGTGGAACCCTGGGGGGTGGAGGTTTTCTGGTTTCTTCTTACAGTGGACAAAGATGGACCCTTCCTAGAATGACTTCAATAAAATCCTTAGGCGACATAAGGAGATTCCATAGGTCAATTGCTCTGTTCTCCAACAACTTTCAACTAAATTTGGGAAATTATATCTAGCTATGGTTTCCTTGACAAAGAATATGGAAGAAATGGAGACATCAACTCAACATTTGAATGCTCATGTTTTCCCCTAGCATTCCACTTCTACGTCAATCAATCATGGCACAGATTCCCCCGGTGAAGGAGTAATGGTCAGTGTCAACAAAGATTGAGGTAGAACCCATATGAACACTGAGGAAGTACCTCTCTAGCAGACCATGATTAATGAATTCCAAGACTCTTCTTCTTCCTACCAGTAAATGTTTTTCAAAGTTTTGTGGTTACTAGGCTGGTTTATAAAAGATGTAATATATATAAATGATCAGGAATCCAAACAAGAGGCTTCAGATTTTGATGACTTAGTGATATAACTATGTACATTCCTTAAGCCTTTTTTTGAAATCCCTATACGACTCTTGTTTTCTTTAGCACAACCTTTTTAATATATATATTTTTAGTTCAATTTCATCTAAAAAAATCATGGTTGATCATGGTTGACTATAATTAACTCATGGTAAACCAATGTCCCATATAAGTGACTATTCTTCACTATAGTTTATTGTTACACTTGTATTTGTCACTCTACGCATTGAAGAGAAGACAATGTTGTATTAAATAAAAAATATTGAGTTGTAGAAATGAAATTGATTATAAAAATTCATAATTAAGCATGGTCGCGCTTTTCGTAAGAATAAGAGTGGTCATCCATGATTTCCCCATAGAAAAGTTGTGGTGGGTCAAGGGTTTCTCATAGAAAACCAATTTCCACCCCTAAGAGATTCTAGAGATCGAGAGTTCCAAGGATATAAACAAGATATGGGTTGGCCATGATGCATTATTGAGTATGGAACTTGTGCAAGACCTTTTTTCACCTAGTTCACATGCCATGAACCTATCTATGATCTCCTCTATGTTCATTTAAGAAGAGGTCAAATCAAGGGGATGGGATACAAACATATAGTGAGTGAATAGTCTAAGTGTCCTCACATTTGTGAAAACTAAGCAAGAGTCTTTTGTTATAATTTTTTTTTAGAATTGGGTGTTGGGTTAAACACAAGTGAGGTGATAAGCCTTAGCGAGAGAGTTATGTCTCTTTTCCATGATATAGTTAGTAGATTCATTTGTTCCAACCAATAAAGTGTGGCTAAGGAGGATTTTAAAGGAATCATAGCAAGGAGTACAACAAGTGACTCAAGGTAATCTATACTTGTTGTAACTCACTTTCTTTAATATAGATCTATGTTCTTTCCCCGTCCAAATTTGATGTAAATCGTTGATTTTTTGTTTGTGATTTAAGTTTGGTTGATCTAATAGTACTTGAAATATTATATGAGATATATTTGATGCAATTATACAATGATATTCCATAGGATTTTAGAAGGGTTACTAGCTATATTATGTGCAAATAGTAGGTGGAAGAGGCTACATAGGAGATAGATCTCAATAGCACTTCCAAAGGATAAGATTGGATAACCTTTTGGGAAAGGAAATCTATCCTCTTTATTTATTCCTTAACTTAGTTTGAATGTATGTATTATATCTAGGTGGAAACCATAATGATCTATCCTATGGTCCATCTTTGACTATGATAAGTTTAGTGAGAGGGTTTGTCTATTTGTAGAAAAGTTTCTCTACTACACCTATCTATCTACCCATGTGATTCCCTAGGAAAAGATAGAGTCACCATTTCTATTATAGATAAATCAATCTATGGATAGACAAACCCTCTCATTGACCTTATTACAGTTAGTGATAGACCATATGATAGATCATTATGGATTCCACCTAGATCTAGTGCATACATGAAACTTATTATAAGGAACTAAGAAAGAGGATAAATTACCTTTAACAAAAGGTTGTCCAATTGTATCCTTGGAAGCACTCCTTTGAGATCCACCTCCTATGCAACTTCTTCCACCTACTACCTACACATCAAACAACCAATAACCCTTATAAAATCCTATGGCATATCAAAATAGAATTGCATGAAATAGATCTCATTTAATATCTCAAGTACTATTAGATCCACCAAAATTAAATTACAAATAGAACATCAATGATTTACCCAACATTTGGAGGGGTTAATAACATAAATCTATATTAAATAAAGTGAGTTAGAACAAGTATAGATTACCTTTAGTAGCTTGTTGTACTCCTTTCTTTGAGACCTTTGAAATCATCCTTAGCCACCCTTGCTTGGTTGAAATAAATGAAGCTACTCATTGTATCATGGTAAGAAGATGATAGACCCTCTAACCTAGGATTTCAACCTCATTTGCGTTTATTACCAACTCTCAATTCTATCAACAAAATGATGACAAAGAAATCCTACTTAATTTCCAATAGCAGGAGGATGCTTAGACTCTTCATACTATATGTCCATCCCCCTAGATTGGCCTCTTCTTATAGAAACTTAGAGGATCTTAGTGATAGGTTCATGGCATGTGAACCCGGAAAAAATAGGTCATGCACAAGTTCCATGCTCAATAATGCATCATGGCCAACCCATATCTCATTGATACCCTTACAACTCTCCACATCTATAAGATATCAAGGGTGGTCATGGGATATTTATGAGAAACCAATGAATGAAAATGACTTATATATGGGGAATCCATGGAAAACCACTCTTCTTATTAGGAAAAGAGTGCCCAAGCTCAATTATGGATTTTTACAAGCAATTTATTTGGTACAACTTATGATTTCAACCTAATAACATCACTGGATTCTCTTTTGGGCATAGGGTGAAAAATACAAGTGTAACATAGTCTCACTAATGTGTGAGGTTAGAAGAGGAATTTATTGCCTAATATATTACCAAAACACATGGAAATGAGTGGCTTAAGGAATAATCTCATAGATCAAGGAACGAGGAAATAACTACAAACAAACATCAACCAATAATATATATAAATTTCCCTCAAGGTAGGCATACTAATGCTAATATGTATGAAAAACCATGGCCACCAACACAATACACTATTGATCCATGAAATTATATGAAAGATCATGGCCACGAAAAATGTAAATGGTGGATCCATGTCATAAAAGAGATCATAGCCATGATAAAATACCATGTGGATCTATGTCAAAGTATTTATTAGGAAGACATCTAGCATAAATGAGAGTGTCATTGTGGTCTTCAAAGTACTTATCTAGTTGTGATACAATCCTATGTATCTTGGGAAGGGGAACATAGATAAAGAATGCCCCTACACCCAAGGTCATGAATTCAAACCCATTGATTATACAAATCTACATCATGCGAATAAATGAGTTGATGTTGAGCATGCTAGAAATTTTCTGATTACTGGACATTGATGAATACCATTAATAGATGAAACATGACCCACCAATAATGAAAACAAACCCCAATGTTCCTACTACAGTATCGTGATTGTGGAAACCATCGGATCTAATACCAATTTGTAATGTCTCCTGTCTTGCCCTCGCCAGGGACACACAACTACTTCAAAACCAAACTGCTCTGAAACCAGATTGTAACATACCCAACCATCCCAGGGCCAGACATGCTACCAAAAACAAAACTCTCTACTCTGTCCAAACTATGATAAACTCTGATAAGCCATTGGGATATGCATGATCTGTTTGAGCTCATAAACATATATTTATCTAATGCAATTTTAAATAGAGATATACATTCTGTCCATACACAGATTCAAGCGGAAGTTACAATCAACACATACATGCAACATATACAGGCAATTCTGATAACATTAGAACACATGTATAAGATACACAACATACAATTAACATGGAATTGGTACTTATCTTTTTATGATAATACCACCGACTATGTGAAGACCATCCACAAACCTCCCAGCCTTAGACCACGCTGCTCCAAGCTATCAACAGTGGGTCACCCCTGAGATAGGACTAAACTCCACCCAAGGTAAATGAATCCTAGGCTAGGCTGAGACTATGGATAGATGCACAATGCAATAGGAAGGATTCCATCCAAGGAGCCTACTTACACTCACTTATCACAGACTCTCATTCCCCACATGCCTATCCCACCCCGAGAATATATACCTTCACTATTCCACAGTCCATCGACTGCTCCACTTTTCTTCCAGGGCTTTAGTAACATGTCAGATCAGGAATGATCAAAGCTCTGTAGATGTTGTTGGACTCCCTCTAGGAGAAATCACTTCCCCAACAATCTCTCTCACCTAGATATAGCTCCTCACAGGCCTAAAAACCTGCTTCTTCAACCCATGGGCCTGAAACCCTCCTCTTCAAACCACAGTAGAAAAATCGGTTAAGGAAAGGGACGACTCAACAATTACATAGGTTCACGATGGCAGAGGTTCAACACTAGTGAAATAGGCTGACTGCATGTTTGCTCAGTGCGTGAGTGCATGGGTGCATGGGAAGGATGGAAAGAATGGTCAGAATGGTGAGAGAGAACCCCCACAATGATTTAGTTCCCCAAATAAATCTACATGCATCCTGGATGACACTTGGTTCTCCAGGAGCTTGTTCCTCTCCCCCAAAGGAACTTAGGATAACAAGGTTTTATTTCCCAAACTTTAGTAATTTAGGAAATACATTATAATATTCCCTTGGGTTAAGCCCTCAACCTTAGCCCCTTTTTCCTAGCCTCTCAACCCCCTTCTCTTTCCCTTCTTAGTGGATCTTAGTCCCCCATAAATCTTTCTTTGTGGTTGGTCTACATGCAATGATGTATTTTTATTAATAATCTTCTTAACTACATATAAAAAAATATGCTCTATGGCCTTAACATCTAGGCTCTCTGGCCTAATAAACACATAAGCCTCCCAACTTATAAATAATTGGCTCACTAGCTTATAAAATTCATTAAACATCATTACAATTAAACAGGGACTCGGCCTTGGGGTATTACAACACTGTTGGCTGACACATAGATCTTGTCCCCGACGAAGCCACCCGATTTTGTATGGCTGCGAGTGTGGTGTTGTCGACAACCCCAACTATTTGACAACCTTAGTTGAGATGAGGTTCTTATGGCTTCCGTTGTGAACAATTAAATGAAACAGGGTCCCCTTCACCCACATCTATGAATGGAAGAGGCACTCCTCCTCTTTAGGATCTGTTGGTTCTTCTGGTTGAATTGTTGTGGTCACGAAAATAGTAGTGGGGTCTGCGTCAATGATCTGTCATTTTTCATTATTTTCTGCATCATATTCTGAATCAGGGTTCGAATCATCTTTGATCTTGGCCACCAATGATTGTTTTTAGTGACATTCATCGGTGTTGTGCCAGGGGATTTTGTGGAATTTGCACCACTTCCTAGTCTCATTCTTCATCTTTGCCCTACCCTTGTTTTCTTGTGTCTTGGACTTGTTTTTAGGAGATTGTTATTTAGGGCCATATTTATCATGCTTTTGTTGTTGCGTATTTGCAGACCCGAACTCTTGTTTGTTCTGGTGCCCAAAGTTTTGCTCGATTTTGACAACATATCAATAGGCAACTCCTAGTGATGAGATGTTTAGTAAATCCATTTTGGTTTGGATGTACCTATGTAGAGCCCCATGGTATTTCAGAACCAGATGTCGCTCAGAATATTTGATACCCAACTTGGTACGCAAGGTATGGAAAGTATTTGTCAACTCCGACATTTTTTGGCCCTTCTCTTTCCACAGTGTGGTCCATCTCATGTATTGGTCTTCATATTTATCAACAGGGTAATATTGTTCCTTGACCGCATCCACAAAAAATTCCCAAGTGGGCGCGACCCCATATATTCCAGATTCCTCTATGGAACTTTTATCCTAGTAAGTTTCCCACAAATTTTTGACATGAGGGAGATCCTTGAGGAGTGCAAAGGTGATCGTTTCCCTGTCAGAAAAATTTTGAACAAAGAAATAACCTTCTAGCAAATTTAACCATTTTTCTAGGGCATCCGCATCTATCTGACCTTCAAATACGGGACGATCAAAGTTAAATTGTACATTGAAGAACGAATTTTCTCCAAAGTGGCCACTTGATGAATATGCGCCTGTTTCTATCGGAAGGCATTGAAGGACGTGGGAAAAATTCTCCATCATTTTGTCCCTCCGTTGCGCGAGAGATTGCTCAAGAAACTGGTTAATAGAATCTTTTTCTCCACCATTTTTATTTTCTTCCACCATGGAGGTTTCATGGGCATGCGAGAGCGATGGTCCTCAAGAGAGACAAGCTCAATACCCAACTTGCTATACTCGGACCTCGTCGGGCACATACACTGAAAAACAATCAAGAGCAGCCTACTCTGATACCTCTCATCCAAACTATTTTATGAAAAAAAATGAAAGAAGAGATATTAAAATGAAAAACACATAAATATTTCCAGAAACAGAGAAATACAACAATACATGATTTCTATTAATGAAAGAAATGTACAAAAACTGTAAAAATACAGAGTGCAAAACTCGCTAGAATTGTGGCAACTTTATCTCCGAGAAGAGATGTGATGACTATGCTCATTCGCAAGAAGATGAGTACAATGAGGCTCTGAAGGAATTTTTACAATAAACATGAATTCCAAAAACCCTAGACATCCAAAAACCTAACCCTAGGAGATGAAGCACCAAAAGTCATGTGGGCCCCGTTGGGGTAAGTTAGTACATCAACTTCCCGGGGTCATAAATTTTTCATATGATCTTCGTTTTAGGCGTGTGATAGCCCATTGGAAAGGTATTTTCAAGAAATACAGATCGTGTAGTCAAAATCTCACTTTAACTATAGTTTGACTGTGGCAAGCCCAAAAAATGTTGTTTAGGGCCTCAAAATGGCCCCATAAGTACAGAAAGATGTACTGAGATGAAAACTGCCAAAATAGGCCAGTTGGACTAGATGGGAGGGAACCAATATCCACTTATGTTGTGTAGGGCTTCAAGACAACCTCACAAGTGCAGAACCCATAATTACAAAGAAGTGTCCCCATTACAGAGAAATGTGCTGAACTAAAAACTGTTAAGATGAGCCAGTTGGAATTTGGAACAGGTGGGTGGTCACCAATATCCATGTGGATCAATCAATACTTATTTGTACATGTGTCACATCTATTCATGTCACTTTTATTAATTATTTTAAATATTAAATAAATACATTAATAAGACTTTAAAATATTAAAATTAAAATTAATTTTAATATTTCAAACTCTATTAAAATTAATATTAATTTTAATATTTCAAACTCTTTTTAGTATATCTATTTAATATCTAAAATAATTAATAGAAGTGACATGAATAAATGTGACATGTGTACAAACAAGTATTGATGGCCATAATTAATAAGGACACATGACAAACTGTTTGATTTTTTAATTTTTAATTTTTAAAATTAATTTTTAATAATTAAGTGTAAAACGACATAAAAATTATCTATTCATAGTTAACAATTAATCACAAAATATGAATTTGTATTTAGAAAATTTAAATTTATTTTTTAATTTAAAGAATAACCAGTTTAATAGATAAGATTATGGAGACTTTAGAAAACTTTATGGCGGAAAGTGAAAAAATTGCAACTTATTTAAAAGTCAAAGCACATTTACTACAAATTAATCCACTTTTCAAATTATTTTTTATAATGTAAAATTTATGTTGATTATGAATAGTAAATTTTTCTCAATAATTATGTTAATTAATATATCGAAATTTTCTAGTATACTTATGAGAGAGAACTTAGGTTTATAATATAATTATATTTGAAAACAAAAAATGATTAACCATACTATACAAATTTGAATTATTTATATAACCTCATAACTCTAGAGGAAGTACTGAAAAGTATGCATAGTTGGATAGTGAAAAGTTATGTGGTTGGTATAAAGTTTCATGGTTAAGAGTAGAAATAACTCACCAAATCCTTAATTTATTTTCTATATTTAATTACCAAGTCATTAAACTCATAGATTCTAACATATTAACCTCGTAAATTTAAGTTAAACATGATCCACTAATCCACTAACTCCAACCCACTACCATAAACCCCTTAATATGTAACCCATATAACCCAAAAGAACCCTAACCGCTAATCTACTAACCCCCTCACAATTTACCCACTAACCAACACACCCTCTAACCATTAATCCACTAACTTAAACCTTCTTTCCCTTTAGGTAGTTTGGTCATGACCCTAGTTGCATCGGGTCCTGAGAATCAGGTGCATAGAATTGGCTTTGGGGAAGAAACTTCCTTCTTGTCTCAAAGAATCAACTTCCTTCAATGGAAGAAATATCCTCTTAGAATAATCTATCCTTCTATGGAAATATCTCCTTAAAATAATCTATCCTTCTATGCAAATATATCCTTAAAATAATCTAGACAATTGAAATGGATAATCCTATTTCAAGAAGAAAGAAATGGTTACTTGTTCCAATAAGCCCTATAAGTCATCCCTCCAAAGCTAGTATCTGAGATTGTAAACCTCCACACTAGTATCATGCATTGTTTAATAGTTGTACTCTCACCTCAAGAAAGTAGCACGCAACTGGATTTACCTGTCACATTACCCCTTCTCACCTAACCCAATGTTGGTATTAAATAGATGAACGAATCTTATCCCACTAAAGGGAGATTTATTTACCTCTCACCTCCTTATACTCTTGGGTTGGATATAACCCTTGACCCCTTACTTCCTTACAATCTAAGAAAGTACTTCATGTGTTCTAGTTTAGTTATACTTTGGAGTGTTATGGATAGGACTAATATGCCATATCTTGTATTCATTAATTTATTTATTTTAAAAATGTTTTGAAAACTTCAATTTACACTTGTGACATTGTCAATAGTTACTAACATCTAAATTTGTTCAATTCTACTTCATCTTTTAAACACATGGAGTAGCCACTCTTATTTCCATTTTGATCTTAGGCAATGCATAAGTAATACACTGTTACACATTTTAAATGTTTCATAATTATTTTAAATTTTCACTTTGGATTACCAACAACTATTACATTTACATATTTCTAAGAAGCATGTATAAGCAACTCTGTTGCTAATTTCACTTGTTTCTTCGTTTTGCTTCATCGTTGGTTGTTGGGTGGGGGCTTTCTTTCTTGGTACGAGGGTTCGACTATCATAGTGGTAGAAGGAGATGGTGTGGTCCATGTCCAACCTATGTGGGCATGCCATCCCTGGCCTGCAGCCTATAGCCGAGCCATGGTGCACTCCGCTCCCAATGTTCTTTATTCTTTTTGAAAATCCGTATAACAATTAAAAAAAACATATTTGTAATAAAAAATGTTACATTATATTTTAAATTTTATGAATTATAATTTTATTTTGTATAATACAAAAAATTATTATTATTATGAATATTATTTTATTTTTTGAATTATCTATTTATATAACCATATATATATGTGTGTTATTATTATATATATTTTTTAATTATGTGTGTGTTTCTTGGATTTTTGTAAAAATCAGTTTCTTATTTTCATGTCTTTCATATTAAAGAATTTATTTCATCTAACCCTCTAAGCTCTCTATCCCTTTTGCAAGTGAGGACTCTTATAGGTAAACAAGTGGATTGAATAGGTGGACAGGTGGTTGGAGTAGGTGTGGAGGATTACTTTCTTCTTGCATAGTCTCTCCTCTTTCTGGATTATTCTTAGGGTTTATGGGTTTTCTCTTAGGGTTTAGGGTTGTTTCTAGTTTATTTCCAAGGCTTTAGAGTTAAACAATAAAGTAAATTTTATAATTCTAAGTGAGAATTTTATGTTAATAAATGATTTGTTATGAACATGTAAAAGGAGTTTCAATTTTCAAGACAATAATTTTTGTTGAGTTATATTTGTACAAAACTAAATTACTATTCAATTTCCTTATGGTGAAATTTAAACTATTTCAATCTCAATTTAAATTTCAAAGTAGTCTCACAACAAAAATTCAATATATAACATAAATCAAATTGATCAGAGGTAATTAGGGATAAACAAAATATTAAAATACCTTTCACTCTAGTTTCTTATTCCCCTTGATGCTAAGTTGTCTCATGTCCATGTCAATTGTCCAAAACTGGATTTTTCCACCCAACTAGGACTAGCCTTCTCGGCTCTCTATCTCCAGGAAACCTTTGGGGTTTCCTTTACCTCCATTCCCAAAGTCTCAAAACCAAATCCAAATCACATTCCAATGCTCACATAGTCATAGTTCCAATTGATCCAAGAGGATCCAGAATGCTCAAAGAGGTCCATGAGGATCTAAAATGATAAAAAAAAATTGATACTCTAAAATTATCTTAAAAACTACCTCATTGCGTATATCTCAGCGATATCTTTCCAACGACGCAAAAATTGCCTCAAATGGAGTTCATATGAAGAAGTTATGGTTGGTCAAAGTTTTGGTCAAATAGCTCAAAAGTCAAAGAGGGATGCCACGTGGCATGTCTATATAGGTCCCTACAAAATACGATTGATGTCAGTAGGAATACATGGCATCATGAGAGGTTGCCACATGTCACTCATTTTTTACATTTTTAGGGGTCCATGTGGACCAATAAAAAAGTTCCACGTGCCATCCTTATGGATAATGTGGGATATGTATGATGACGTGGCAAGTATAGGTTGTAGGTGATTGGGTGGTAATGCAGGAAGACAAGTGGACTAATCAGAGTGTGCCACATGGCACTCTCTGATTGGCCAAATTTGGGTAAGGGAAAAAAAATTGTTGCGGGTCGAAGGGAATAGAACACTTGACCTCCCATGAAATCCATGAATAGTCCATAGTCTTAAGTTTATGCCTCCTACGCTTATGCCATATGGTTGGTTTGTTAAAACGAACAAACAAAATTTATTTAATATTAATTCAACGCAGCTTGAGAATAAAGGGGCTCGGTTAGGATGATTTTAGTAATTAAAACCTAGCTCCGAGCCAAAGTAAGACATGGGTTTTCATGCTAGAATGGAGCATGTTGCATGGGAGTTTGTACTCAGTTTAGATTTGTCTCTATTTATATGCAAGATGTGTTCCTATGCTAGATTTTTCTCATTTAGCATTCCATTGAGTTATTTGAGAATGGTATTAGGTGTTTATACTCGTTTTTCTCAAAATTTCGAGAGGAATCTTATGGTGATGTTTATTTTATATAAAAAATGATAGGTATGAAAAGTATTAGTAAAAATTGTCATGTATGCGACCCATAGTCTCTCTATGCGTGCAAAAAGGGATTTTTCGGCACCAGTTTAGAACATAGTCGAGTTTATACTCATTTTTCTTAGAATTTCATGAGGAATTTAGTAATGACCTATGTTTCTAGGATTGAGTAGAATAATTGAAGAGTGACATCAAATTTGGCATTGTAAGCCCATTTACTGTAATTTTGGCATCTTGAGAATTAATAAGAGTGGTCTATTTCTCTCTATTTTGACACTCATTATTTCAGCAAGTTATATTATCAGTTAATGAAATTTATGGATAAGTAATACATCCACGTGATGTTTTTCAAATAGTCAATTCAATCTTCAATTTCCCTAATCTGGTTAGATGTTTATGTGTATTTATGAACTAATAGACATCTAAGGATTTTTGGGCTGAATTGGTATCAGAGTTTTGTTGATATTTCATATCAAGTTTGTATAAGAAATCGTATGTTATTTTTAGATCATGTGGTATCAGAGACAGGTTTTGATGTGAATTTGCAAGTGAATGCTTACGAGGTTTAAATCTAAGCGAGGTGATGGTACACTTGAAGAATTTAATCCTGATATTGAACGTGTATTTCTAAAGAAAGAAATGGAGTATGAAGATGTTCTTTATGAGGCAGATAAGGATTTTTGAAAATGGTTCCTTGAGATGACAATTATGGTAAAGGAATTGTGGGAAAAAATAGAAGGACAAAGCGAATCTCCTCATTAAAATGAAGGTGGTCCAATTGAAACAATGGTAAAAGATAATTAAGAAGGAGAAGGTGAAGAAATGATCTAACCCTGGGGTGATATTGTTACCAATTCTTCTTTAGTCTTATGTCACTCTTTGAAGGGTCAGTTTTGAGATCATTTTTATTGACTTGATTACTTAACAAGGTGGCATTGAAATTTTTATAGGCTTGAATCCAAATTGAACCAAAACTTGTATAATCAACTTATTACATCTCATGTATCATCACTTAAAGCTTCCAATACTTAATTTGCAGAAATAAAGGAAATAATCATGAATATGAAATGAACAAGTACACTATATAGTGCACAACACTAGATTTGAAGAGAATATGAATAAAGATCCCAAGTGACAAATATTTGTGGACGTATCCCCAGGAGGGGTGAACAACAATATATCTGTGTTTTATGTGACTGTATGAAGTCTCCATGATCATATTTTCTTTAATGAGTTTTAATGACAAATATGTTATATGATAAAGGAATGAACACTGCGCAGTAAGGATAAGCTAATGGAATTGTCAGAATAGCACTAAATAAACAAATGTTATAGCTAGTGTTTATATAAGAATATTGTGTTACAGTAGATAAATGCTTTTCATTGAACACATGCGAATATGATGGTTAATGAAGTCCTATTTGAATAGTTTTGATAGAGATATGGAGTGAGATGTAATGAGTGTTTGAAGGCTAACAATGAGTAGGCTAAATTGCTCTAAGAGAAACACATCCCATCCTCGGGTTGTAGACATCTAAGTCTTGTGGCCACCGATAGAAGCCATCTTGAGTGAGACTTCGTAGTGAACTCTATGCGCCGTGTTGCCCTCTAGTATCCAGAAGGGACGATGGTACAATGGTTTTGTTGGTAATATTGTAGTCAGAACCTAGGTCCCATCAATTGTATATAGTAGATGTTAGAAGAAAAAGACAAAAATCCATAAAAGGAAGAAAGGTAACAAAAAGAAAAAAGATAGTAGAACATTATAGGTTTTGATGTAATATAATTGTTAGCATTAATAAGTGCGTCATAAAAAAACCAATGCTGAAAACACTACGTGCTGAGAAATAGTGGACAGGTACAAAATTCGAGCACGCGGTAAAAAGTTAAAACGTGAAAACTATTAGTGTGGAACAACTGTCATTTCTTCGTCCTGCTATAAAGTCGAAAATAGAGGGAAATGTGGATATTTGTGTTCAATAGGATGTCACCACCAAGAGTCGAAGCGCCAAGCAGAACCAAGCAAAACACGAGAAGTAGTTCTCGAGTGACACAAACATAGATGCAAGAGATCCCACAGTCGTGGATGTGGATGATGTTAACACACTGTAAATGTTTTCTAGCTGATAGAAAAATGACAAAGGTAACTGTTTGAAACTACTTTAGAGCTGAAGCACTATATTTCTCAACTCAGAGAGGGATCTCTTGTGTCACTTGATATTTCTTTGGAAATCGGTGGCTAGATTTTGGTTTGTTTTGGGGGTTTTTAATAAAGTTGCTGGCAAGGAAGGGGAGGAACACTCATGGCTATGATGTCAAAATTCTGAAAGTGAATGAAAACAATGACCACATGGTAGAACTCTCCAGGGATAAAGGCTAAACTAGGTGATGCGTCTGAGTTATTCTTGAATTTAAATAGAGTGTAGGAAGATAAAGAAAACAAATAACTGCATCAGAGCATTACTAAAATGAATTCTAAATTTGTTAAGAATAAATACACACAATTTAAATTTCTTAAGCCAAGAGCATCATAAGACGAATTATGGGCCTTTAACTATCCAATTTAAATAGAATAAAGTGTAAATGGAATAACAGATCAAAGGAAATACATACGATGAAGGAAGACAAAGCTCATATCACCACCATTAGAATATTTTCATAGAGACTTAAAAAGCTTCTGCATATATATTCAATTCAACTTTAGAGAATTACAATGGAGTTCGAAACAACCAAAAGGGTGCTCTTGCACTTCTACCAACATTAATTCAATCAAATTCCCCAACATTTATACAATTTGATTACAATTACTAAAACCAAAACGTTTCATCTTCTAAAACTAATTATAGTAATTTCAACTGACAGTCTCGGTATATGAACCAATTTACAATGATTACTCAAAAGACATTTCAAAACTAGGAATGGATTCCTCTGACTGCTCAACTTCCTTTATGACATCTGGCTTGTCCTGATCCTCTGTCAAACTTGCTAGTTTGGTGACACCTAGGGTCACTTACTGGTCCCGAGAAAACTGCATTTCGTCTTGCCCAACCACATGATTTCCTTCCATTGTGAGTCATAAGGAATCTCGTAGTCCATCATCTCCTTAATCAAAATATCTAGATCAATGCATGTGGTGTAGGACATAATTGGTGGGCCAATCTTCACTGTTTTAAATTAATTCAAAATTTCAAAGTTTGTGGCCAAATAGTCTACGAGACTCTGGCCTTTTAGACTTTCCTCCATAGCTTCAAATTTGGAATGGTCCATCCTACACTGAATGAGGAGAGAATTTTATTCTTGTATAATGAACCTTTTCCATCCCAAAATGGTGGGATGCCCTTGACAAACAATTTTTCAAATGCGTCTTTAAACTCTTGTATACTGTGCTCCATTTGCATAGCTTTGTTCTGAACCGATTTGAGCAAGTTGTTCTTGGCGATGATTATCCTAGCCTATATGACCAATGCAGTTTTGTATTTTACCCCAATAGTCTGAATATCAACAATGGGCACAAAATTCAGCAAATCAATAGCGTTCTAGGCCCATTCCGAAGGTTTCTTGGCCAATGTTTCATTAACAACAATATACCTTCTTCGGGACGTAGTAGCCACACTGTCCTTTTCATTTATAAAATTCAAATAAACCCTGAAATTAGTAGTCTCTACAGCAATAGCATCCCATATAACATGTTTGGCTCCTTGCAATAGTGTTTTACCTTTTAACCTCGTCCTCAACTTGCTTACTCTCGCTTGCAAATATTGATTTTCCCGTTGGAGTGGAGCCATCTTTTCATCTTTTATTTTCATCTCTTGTTTAAGATTTTCCAAGGCTTCCTTAAGGCTTTTGATTCCCCCCATCTGTAATCTCACTTGGGCATGGATTGAACCAATCCATCAGTGCTCAATCTAGCTTCTGCATTAGAAAGTACAATGAATTCCATATCTGACATTGCTACGTGTCCTTGTAACCAATTCTCTTTCTCTTTTTCCAACTGTAACACTTTAGCTTTGTAATTTAGTGCTTCTTATCTGAATGTTTCCTTATCTTTCTCTAGAGAATATAGCTTTGTTGCATGTGGATGTTCATTAGTGGAAATCTTTATCTTCCTCTTCATACCTTGGATTATATTCTTTAGACTCCAATCTTTTGGCCTGTGTTTTCCAGGCTTTGCTGGATGCTTTCTCCTGTTTCAATTGCCCATCTAGTTTGAGTGTATGTGTTGTCAATCTTGAAACTTTCAAACTTAAACTTAGATAGTATGAGTATAGCATGTCACTAACGTTTATGTGAAACTTCACTTTGTCTGGGCACCAATATTCTCATAGTGCATCTTGATTTCAAACACTTTATCATCATCTGCTCTTGTTATATTAAACATCTTTCTTTCCACATCTCTGACTCAAAACAAGGACGTCTTGTGCTGGGAGATCTTCTCTACTTCGGGAAACAAGTATCTTATCTCAATATTGTCCATACTTCCTTTTACAACACATTGGTTCATCAAGTCTTCTTTGGATTGATATACTGCCCCATCTGTCTTGCTAAATATGTGTTTCTTTCTGTTGAAAACCCTTGTGATTCTTTCACTTTGTGGCATGCTTCTTGTACCAGCTTATTCATTCTTGGTTTCACCTTCCACCATCTTCATGCTCGTTTTCTCTTTAAGTTCTTCTTCTTCCAGGTCAACCACTTGAGAGGGTGGTGTAATTTTCATCTTCTTGGGAATATCTTGTTGACTACTGGCACCCAGGGTCTCTAAACCATTCCTCTTATTATAAACACTCATATTTGGGGCTTTAACAATCAATCCTAGACAAGATTTCTGTGTCTGGATATCCTGAGGGCCAGAATCAGTTGGTTTTATCCGATCATTCTCCAAAGTGACCTCCATATCTATACATGTTTCCAGATTAGCCATTTTATCAAATCCTTCAACATGCTCGTGCTCATAGGGGCCCAATTTTCTCATCATTCTTCTTTTTTATATGGTCTGATGCGGGTCATATTTCCTTCCTTGTAATTGTGTAAACCCGAATTCATTGAATTTGGCTTGGATATGAGGTAAACATGATTTGTTTTTTACCACAAAGGGTCCTACCATGAAAGGAAATTGTAAGTTATATGCCTTGTGTGATTTCAAAAAGTGATCTGTTTATGAAATGATTCTTTGTTTGATGAACTCTAAAGAAAAAATTCCAAGAGTCAAAAAGACTGGTAAAATATAAGGTCCTTCTTGATATCCATACACCCATATCAAAGTAGATTGTATGAACAACATCCAATCTCCTCCTCTGCTCTCTGGATTTGGTTGTATAAAACTTTTCATTTCTTCCAGAACCCTTGGCAAGTTTGAGCCAAAGATAAGACTGTTCACCCTGGACATGATCTTATTGATGAAAATAAGCATGGTGATCCTTTTACATTTAGTTGAGATGAAAGCAGTTTCTGGGAATTTGGTCTTGCTCGATTCCAGGAACATCCTCAGCAAGTGCATGTAGTATCTGAAGTGTCTTAATGAACTAAAATTGACTACCTGTCGATGCATATTATCAACGATGAATATGTCAAAACTAATACAGACTGATTGACAAGACTCTGACACAAAAAAGGTTAACATGAAACCTAACATGACTTCTGCTATGAACTTGTCATTGTCTAACCCTAAAATTTGGCTAAGCAGGGAACAATCCCACTGGACCTCAATGATCATAACGTTCACATTGATAGGTAATGATAGACTTTTCGAATGGTGTTCAGGTTTGACAATGGTTTGCAGAAACGAGGTTTTTAATTCTGAAGGGCATTCTCTGTAAACTATGATCATCTTCTCTTCATTGAAGGGCTCTGATGCTATAGAAGAGGACTCTGATACACTGAGGGTATGTCGAAGTGACGGGTTGTTTATTTCACATAAAACCTCTGACCCTAATTTATTTAAAATTACTCTTTCTTCCTATGAATATTTCTCAACACATGAGCTTATCGAGGCACACGAGGAAAGGAAAGACTACTTCTACGACATAAGGGGTAATGGAGGCTTGAGACGTTCTGAGAAAAGGAATCTGTTTCCCAAGATTGTCTAAAAAAATTCAATCAAGACACAGAAATGGGCTAGACTATTATCTCTGTGTCAAAAACAATGGAGTCCCTGTCAATTAGGGCTTCTTCTCTAGAGGCGATGTCTTGTTCATTCACGGATAAAATGACAGGATTAGAAGCCATTATGAAAAATACCTATTAAGCGACGAAGAAAACATGAATCTGATCCAACTTTGAGCTTGAGTTTCGAATGGATGGTTTGCACCAAATTTTGAACGTTTGAATGTTTCAAAGTATCATAAAATAATGCAAGGGATCCTCCTTTTATATGTGCCTATCGACATTGGGTATGGGATAAAACAGTTTTAGGTAGACCTCTTTTCATCCCAATGTACATGTAGAAGCACCACACGTCCATGAATGAAACCATGGTAGTTTTCCCTAGCTCGCCTTTGAATGATTAATCCTTGCGCTAGTTCAATCGTCGATATGAGTTTCAGCCGTCGATCTGGATCACTCTAAGATCTACGGTCCACCGTGTCCCAAATTTTTTTGATATCGGGTAATGGAGAAAGCGGATTTTATGTATACCGCTTTTCACCATGCGTCCATGAGAGAAACCATGGTAGTTTTCCCTGACCCGCCTTTGAGTAATTATCTTCTGCGTTGCTTCATTCCCTGATATGTCCCTTAGATGTTGATCCGGGCTTCTTGATATCGATGGTCCACTGAATCCTACCTTTCACGCCTCCTCTATATTTTTCCACATGCCACCATATAAGACCTTATCCTCCAAAATATCACACTTCCATAGCGATGTGGATTTTTTCTAAATCTCTGAAACTCGGATCCTGATATGAAAATTGTTATGATGATAACATAGGCTCCAACTGGGGATGCTATCCTCCTTGTAAGGTAGAAAAGAACTGAAGACCAAGTGCCTACCCATTAGGATGTGGTCTATTAGTGTGATCTGAATCTACTAATATTTATTCAAAAAAACTTAAAATCTTCCCAGCATAGCTTCAAGGCCTTCACCTCGGGCTTCAACTATGCTGCTTTTATTCCAAATTTTCATGCATAAAGAAAAACACAAAACGACTATATAAAATGAATGGTGGGGTGATGATTTTTCAAACAATGTAATTCTTGAGGAACCTTCCATTCATAATCCCTCCTCCAACGAGTTCTCCATTACTCTCCTGTAACAAATAGACATTGCTCCCACGATAAGATGGGATTTTGAACAGATCCAGCCATAGGTTATCAAATTTCCCATGTTTTCCCTTATCTTCATTTATGGCATCCCATTTTAGTACCTAGTCTCCCGGTTCAAAGTCATCCACCTTGGTATGTCTGTCAAAATCCTCTTTGATCCTGTCTTGGCATAGTTGGGCGTTATGAAAGGCCTTTTCTCTAGTTTTTTGTACGTTGATGAGCTCATCATCTCTTCTCTTACTAGCGTTTGTTTCCACCTCTTGCTCCTGTAACAAATTCATTACTGACAACCCTAATACATTAGGAAAAATTGCTTCAGTGCCATATACAATTTGGAAAGGGAATGTGGAAATGGATCTCTTTGGGGATATTTTGTCATCCCATAGCGCGTGGATGAGATTTTTGTGCCATGTATTTTTATTCTCTTGCAATTTTTTTTTGATGATTCTGACCAAGCTTTTATTCGAAGACTCAACCAACCCATTCCCTTGAGGGTAATATGACATGGAATGACCAAGGGTGATGTTGTAATCACTACATAATTTCTCCAATTTCTTAGACTTGAAAGTTGTTTCATTGTCTGTTATAATTTTGATCGGGCATCTGAATCTGGACATAATATTATCTTCTAGGAATCGAATGATGACATCATCTGTAGCCTGTCTGGTAGGGACTGCCTCAATCCACTTAGTGAAATAATCAATCGTTGTCAGGATCCATTTGTGTTGGGTAGAATATTGTGGATGGATCTCGCCTACAAAATCAAGGCCCCACTGTCTGAAATGAGCTTCCACTGAAATGAGTTTTAACGGTAGAGCCTGCAATTTTCCTTTCCCATCACAAATTTGACATTCATGGCACTTTGAGACTTCTTTATAAACATCGGGAAATATGCTAGGCCAATAAAATCCATCCCTTATAATTTTATGCAGGGTTAGCTTCCAATAATTATGACCTCCACATTCACCTTTATGGAATTATCTGATGGTTTTCTCTCCTTCTTCCTCTATTAAACAACTCAATAAAATCCCCCCTAGATCTTTCCAATATAGTAATTCATTTACTATACAAAATTTTTCTGCCTTAAATTTCAAGAATCTGGCCTTTGTCTTACTCAATTCAGGAGGAGCCTGCAAATTCTATAGCACAAAGATGATATCTTCATACCATGCAAAGTCAAGAAATTTTTGGGATATTGGTGGAGTCGCCCTTTCTTCTTCTGTAACTTTTGACAGGTCTGCTGTGAAATTTATCCCTAAAATTTCACAATTCGTCTATGCCATGAAAATTTCCATCCCTTGTCCTTTGATAAACTTCTTGGGCTTGATTTCAAGATCATATTCTAATAGCACCGAAATCCATTTTCCCCTCTTTCCTTAAGGATTAGGCTGTGTCAATATGTCTTTCACTGAGCTATTGGGAACATAAGCAGTGGTATGCGAATGTAGGATGTAAAACCTGAATTCTTTAAATGCCTTGACTAAAGCATACACTTGCTTCTCCATTATGTCATATTTCAAAGGGGAATATCTTAATCTATAATATGTTATGGGCTTCTCAAAACCCTAGTCATCTTTCTGGAGTATCACACCTACAATTGTGTGTTCTAAGGAAAAATAGAATAGTATGAAGTCTTTATCAAAACTGGGACTAGCCAATACACGAGCCTTTTTCAATGCTACTTTTATGTCTTAAAAATATTTTCTAGCCTCAGGGATCCACTTGATTTCATTTCCCTTCTTTATCATATTGGTAGTATGTTTTATGATTTCGACCAAATTAGGAATGAATCTCCTTAGGAAGTTCACTTTGTCTAGGAAAGATTGTACCTCATTTTTGCTTGTGGGTATGCTAATTTTCAGGATCCCCTCAAATCTGCTAGGGTCTACCTTTATCCCTTCTTTCGAAATGATGTGACCCAACAACTTTCCTTCTTCCATGGTGAAATTTGACTTTTTAGGATTCAAAGAGATCCCAAACTTTCTTCATTTTTGAAACGCCCTTTTGAGATGTTTGAGATGTTCTTTGTTAAGAACCAAATATCAATATAACATAAAAAATCCTAAGAAAAAATACTCAACTCCTTGAAAAAGAGATAATTTCAGATAATAAGCCTCTTTGAGGGGGAAACCTCCTTTTACCCCACTTAAATGTTCAAGTACAAGATGATTCAAAATGAAAATGTCTCCTTGGTATATATAGGAGACTAGGAGGTATAATTACAACTAATGGCCTAAAGCCGACATAAATAAAATAACATTACGAATATAATATGCCCCAATTAAGGGGTAATGAGCCAATATTAGGGCTTAACATGCACCTCCCCTTGATGCAAGTGTTGTCCACAATGCTTGAGTAACTCTGGATGCTTCTGTATAAAAGACTCATATTCCCAAGTGGAATCTTTAGCCGGTAGTTTCCTCCATTTAATGAGATACTCTGAAATGGATCTATTCCTTAGCTGGTGAATTCTTGTGTCAGTGATGGCTTCAGGATCCAATATGATTTTTCCTTCCTCGTCAAGTTCTGGAAATATAGTTTGAACTGGGA
>ML789079.1:194897-219631 GCA_009831015.1 Picea engelmannii | reverse complement strand
GTACATGGTTGGATGCACTTGTTTATGGTACAGGTTGATTACAAGTTGTTTGGCACAGGTTGGTGCATGGTTGATGCTCTTGTTTATGGTACAGATTGATATCTGTTGAGGATTGTTGCCTCATCTCAGTTGGTGCTGAGAATATAATATAAGTCTTACATATATATTTGGTTCTCTTGTAGATTTGTACTCTATTCAGTTGTTGCTGAAAAACCCCCGGATTGAAGTCCATAATAAAAAGAAAAATTGTACATACATCTTGTGTTCCTTGTGTTCCCCGTGGAGATGATTTGTTGATGATATATTGCTGATATGTATTCACATATAACTAATTATTAATGACAACAATGAGTAATGAGTAAATGTCGAATGCTAACTAATGAGTTTTTTGTAAGAGGGAAGTTTTGGGAAAAAGATCCCCACACTCATTCACCCCCCCCTCTAAGTGTGGTAGGTGTGTCCAACAAAGAATCCCTGAGGGAGTGAAGGCCGATGATGATACGGTGGGAGGAGTAGATACCATCAAATACTCTGATCATGACGTAGAAGACACATTGAAATTCCCAGATTTGGCGTCACAAAACTATTTGAAGAGAAGGGGAGAAGGCCCATCAGGCATGCCACTATTGGAGCCTATGTAGTGGATCCTGAGGATCTACAACACAAGAATAATGAATTTACTGGATATACTGCACTTCGGGCGCGATAAACACATCAATGGATGCGTGAAACAACTCCTAGAAAGGGTGCATGGAGGAATTTTATGGATGGATAGGCCGACACCTATCAACGTGGATTTGATCGTAGCAATTATAGGGATACCCATGGATGGGGAGAAGCCAGAGAAATACTTAGAGGAAAAAACAAAATCAAAATCTATCTCCGATGAAATAAATGAAAAGTATGGGACAGAGAGAGGTAATAGGGGAATCAGGGTCAACGACATCAACGATATTCCAATGAGGTTTGCGACAAGCATGTTAGGTTGAAAATTAATGAGCAACTACAGAAAGGAGGAAGTACCTGTAGGATTGGCAACAACTGCAACATAGTGTGTGAAGGGGAGATGGATGAGATGGGCCCCTTATCTACTTAACTCATTCTTGGAGGATTGAAAGGACATGCAGGATTGAGGCTCTGAGTTCCACTATGTGTGGTTACTCATCCTCATTGTGTTAGTAGGATGGAAAGAACCAACATACAGTTTGTTCCTACAGAGGAAAGGAAAGTGTGGCTCAACCCACTACAGGTCGCTTCAAAGCAAAACAGGCCCAAAGGAAAATAAAATAAACAACGATGTATTCTCTTTGTACTTGATGGAGATCCAGAACAATTTGGTAGACACGTGGAGGATTTCCCCAGAACAATCTCTCTATGGCTAGGGTAAAGCACAACAGACAGGTATGACTACATAAATCAACTCAATTCCAACATATGCTATATAAAATGATGTGAAAAGAGATAGGAAAGATGCCTACCTCATCCAAACGTTTGATGATGTCCACCATTGAGCACTTTGACCCAAAGATTTATACCTACAACAAGTTCTCAACAAACAAGCAAAGAAAGAATATAGTGATAATATAAAAGGTTAGCACATTAGATAACATAATCCAATAATAAACATAACAAACATGCCCATGGATAGTAATCATATATTTGAACGATATCAATTGGATGGTAAAAGAGTATTTCTATTAATAAATGATCAACATAAGTGAAAACATTACATACTTCTGTGTCAGCATGGTTCAGAACCAAGAAATCAAGTTCCTTCCAGTTGGGCCTCCACCACTTCAATCCTCCACCAAAGGCAAGCTCATAGAAGGGAGAAAATGAGGTTCTCCATCAATAAGGGAAGATCTTGGGGGATAAACACCGTGTTCAGACTTAAAGGACAAAGGGATGCAAACTCAATATGAAGTAATAATTTCTCTAGAGTAACTTTGCTCTCAAAGTTGAATTCTGTCTCATTTTTCCATAGCTCGAAATTGGCTTCTTTATAGCCTTTAGAATGCAACTGAAGGGCCGAGGAAGAACGTTTCCATTAAATGGAAGGTAAAGGATCAGAGATCTCCTATTGTGAAATGGAAACCCGACATTTAATTTTGATTTTCTGCCACAAATCCCGATGTACGTGGGTTGTAGTGGAGCAACCAACGTATACGCATGTTGTATAGCTTGCAAGGTGCGTACAAGTGGAAAATATTTATTTTTGTCTTTAGATTCATAAATTAGGGAAAGTAAGTCTACATGGGGAAATGGAGTAAGGCCCTCTCTGCAAGATTGCATAGGGTGAGGCAAATCTTTATCTAACATATGCCCCCTAATGTGTGAGGTTAGAGGAGTATCTGTGATGGCTGAAATACATTATAAATAACCTAGAACTGGAGTCGTAGAGAACCAGTTGGATGAACTCAATTTCTCATTACATTCTACACTGACTTTGCATACATGGCTGCCAAAAATACACTACATATCCATGTGAAAAATATACCAAATAAGTGTTCATGGTCATGAATAGGAAAATACAAATGCGGTTACATGACAATAGTTGTCATAGTCATGAAAAAGGCCCAGTAGAAACAGTCTCAAAACCAATATGAAGATATATGTATATCATGGAGTACAATATGATCTCCCATGATCACTAAAGTCATATAGGTACTGGTCCAATGAAAAGGAAGCAATAGTTCAGGAAAGTTGCAGCCACATGTCATGTCTTCAAGTATTCTACACAATCCACCAAAGGTGCAAGTCTACATCATGTGAATAAAGGAGTTTAGGTCGAACATAATGAGACATTGTTTGATTACTAGTCATTGATTTATATTTTTAACAAATGTGAGAAAAACTACCGATAATGAAAGTAGGTATCAAGGAACTGAGCACATTCTTACAAGTGTGAATAGAGGAGTCAGTGTCGAACACCTAAAGAATCCATCAATCAGGAGACATTGATGTATTCCCAATGATGGTGAGAGAGCCTGCCACTAATGATTGCAAGCCTCAAGGTACTCATAAGACTCTAGGTCCCGTTTCCAAAATAAATGGGCTGAAGTCGATGGAAAGATACCCGCTTGAAAGGAGATAATGAAGGCATCTCTCATTAGTCAGCACAAGGTATAAAGCGGGAGCTTCATGATTTGGTGGAAATCAGACAAAGAACATGTTCACAAAACAATGACCCTTTGAGTCTTTCATGTGTGCCAAGTGGAAGCGGTACATGAAAAATAACCTCTGAATAGAATCCAATGATGAAAACCATTGACAAAGGCGAGGAAACCACTAATAAGGCTAATGGAATCCAAGACACTACACAAATCCCAATGTGTGAGTAGATGTCTTTCCATCGAACACAATGGAAACCACCCAGTCAATGACCAATGATGAAATGTCGATTGCTGGGTTAAAGGTTACCTACTGATGATGGAAGTAGGGCCAGGGTGCATGACAGGACTAAAGTGTCATGTGATTCTTAGACAAAATGAGGGTATGGCCGACATGCAAAGCCAAGAGTTCTGAGGAGTGGCCGACACAGGTTGATAGACTTCCTTTGAACAAGAGCATGAGACATATGGAGGACTCCGACAACATAGACCTGATGATAAAATCATGATATGCATGAGGCATCAATGAAGTTCTCTGTAGGGACTAGAAGAGTAACCAGTCAGTAGAGAAGACTCAGTAATGAGCTTATCTTCCTAAGGTCATGCTAATCCTAAAATTATTATGACGAATGGACTCAATAACTTTGTGCTTTGTTCAAAGGTGACACGAGTGCCACTGATATAATATAATAATCCCTTCCCGCCCGTCTTTTTTTTTTTCATAGACAAATGAATGCTATGATACAAAGGAGGACATAAGTGTCGCAAGTAAGAAAAACTAGTTCCAGCAGTGGAACATACCTATGCTCAATGTAGGGAAGTGCATGCAGGAGATGGGCACTCAGGGGAATGTTCCATACTAGGTATAGGGTGTCAAATTGCGAAGGATATAAACAAGGCTCTTCTTAGTTGAGGATGAAAAACTGTTGAGGCAAGCGGTTTATAACGCAAAGTGAGAACTGATTATAGGCTCAATACTGCAAGCAAGGGCATGAGATGTGATCACAACTTAATGCCCAAAAATGTCCTTTTTATGTCTTTTAGTCTACTTGGTGTAAAAAAGGGGTAAACTTGTGCCAAATATACGTCTTTTCAAAGCCAATTTTTGAGTGTGAAAAAGACAAGTTCACTCGGTGATATATTCACTTTTTGATAACAATTCAGAAAATATATTAACTAAGACTCATGATCTTTCAAGTCCACTTTAATGAGTGTGAAAGGGACAAACCACTCATCAATATTTTCACATTTTTATAGGAGTTGGAAAAGGGCTTAAATTAAAATCGTTGATGCTATTCTAATCAACATGTAAAGGGGGAGGCCAAGGCTCCCATATCGGGCTTATGTGGAATGTCAGTATCTTACGAATAGCCGACATAATCTTGGGGAAACCCATAGCTCTCCAAGTCAAGGAGGATAAATCACTAACTGAGTATATAGTCTCCATGATAGATCATAGAATGTCTCTTAATGGAAAAGACATGGGTGGGGGCATTGGATACCCCATAGGATTATCCCAGTCAAAATTGATCTCCTCAAAACCAAGAGGGAGAGGACTTGGTGAAAGGAAAACTCTCTCTTGTTCAAAAGGTGCAGTATATGGAATGTTGATGACATGATCAAAGGATTCATCAATCTCCAAAAGGAGAGTAGGACTGACCAAAGATTTCACTGGTGCGACCACTTATTCAATTCTAGGTTGAAGAGGATGCATGTCAACAGGGATAGGGGACGCATCAACCTCAACAATGGGGGTGAGGTAAAGAGGATATTGCAGTGGTGTTACCACCGTGTCAATCAAGGGGGGAGAAGTGTGAGGAGAAACCAAAGATGCCTCATAATTCGAAGGGACCTTGGGTGAGCCCCACACTTCTGGTATCCCAACGATAACCTTACACAGACGAGTAAGGTGATTCCCTTCGCAAGTCCTGCAAAAGAATTTAGGCTTACGTCTGAGATGTCTATGCTTATCGATGTCTCCAACATCGTCCACAATGACTAGTGACATACTCTCAACATGATAGGAAGAGGTGGGGGATTCATATCCTACATGACTTACAGAGGTTGAAGATGCAACATTGATAGGACTCATGGTGATTAGAGTGGTGCCCCCAGCATGATTAGTAGCGATCGGGTACGGGTTGTCAACAAAACTTGCAAGAGTAGTTGACTCATCTCCAACATTACTGGAAGAGGTTGGCGATGGAGCTCCAGTATGACTAACAACGACTGGGCTAGTGGTAGGATGATGCATTTGATTCTAAGGTCCAGGGAAAGATCGACTTTGGAACATTGTAGGACAGGAGTGATCCTGGTTTACCCCCTGTCCTTGTCTGGGAAGGTAGTATCCTCCATTTAATTGATTTAGAGAAGTATGAATGGGCATCATCACTGAAGTCTACAAGGAGACAGAAGTATGATAGGGAATATGGGAGTGATGATATATGTTTCCCCCTTGTGAGGGGTTTCCATAAAGAGGATATCCCAAACCATAAAACTGATTCTCCCCGTGAGAGACACCCAAGGATATATGAGGACTCGCCAGGGAGAAAGTGTTCAAAGGAACTGACATGGCCAACAGAGGATACATGGATGGGGTGTAATAAGTATAATAAGTACCCATATGAATATTGGTTCTTGAAAGAGCATAACTATGATTGGATCCATAAGAGGGGAGGTTCCAACCTCCGACTGTGAAAGAGGGTTGAGGGACATGAATCATATCAAACAAAGACATAGGCATCAAGGCCATGGTGCCCGCGAATATAATGCTAGGATTCATATAAGTGGACCAGGGAGGGGATTGCATGGGTGGAGGCATATCAACAGAAAACTGTCTAGGGACCCAAGGTGGAGACTGAGTATCATAGTTTTGCATACCATTATAATATATAGGAGGATTCATCCCCATTAATTGAGTAGGCTTCATGGGGTAGGTAGCAGTAAATGAAGGAGCCAAAGGGACTCCATTATCCATGATGAAGAGAACTCAAAAAAGACTCTTAAGGCCAACTAGTAATCAAAGAGTACACAAAAATTCAAATGACCAATATGCATGCAAACAGGGTAAAGTGGTTGAGTGTCCTCCCTCCCTAAAGAAGGCATGTTTCACCCAAGAGGGGCCTGAAAATACCTGCTAAATATTAGAGGTAACATAATCAGTTATAGGGGCCCTCATGGGCTTAACAACCAGTCATTTAGACCCCCCCAGAGAGGTAATCCTCCATAAAGGTTGTGTGTTGTCTGACCCCTATCTGACCCAGGGTACTTGCAGAATAACCCCTACAAGTAACCTATGAGATACCTAAGTCAAGAAATTAATAAACCATTGTGTAACTGATGCATAGGCGAACAATCATAAGTTCAGATCATTGTATGGGCAGGGTAGAAAAGCCTGAAACCTTGAAAGCACCACCTCTCACAGAGGTATGGGCACTAGCAAGATCCCTAAATATGACTAAATCCATAGAAATATCTTTGATGCTAAGAGAGTATCTAGGGGATATCCCTTGAACCAACTTCGTGACCTCGTGATTAGCTCCGGTGTGAGTGGAGCCTCCTGACATTACCAATTACACAATGGATTTCTCCACTCCTTGACTCAGACACATATGTTGATTTAATTGCCTTGGAGAAGTTTACTCACAAAATCCTATTCCAAGGCACTAAATCCTAGACTAGTTTGTGCACCCTAGAAAATAAAATCGTTACTAATAAGTTTTAAATTATAGCATTGATTTTATGGTCGTGATTACTCAAAAAGGTGTATGGTGATGAAATTAATGATGTTATGACTCTGCAAGGAAAGTAAATATGAAAGTAATGCAAATTCCTAACTTAAACTTTTGATGAATGATATGCTCCTAAAAACAATGCAATTTTCCAATTCAAATCTGCGATTTGGAAGTAAAGATGTAATCTTTCACTATATGCACTAAGCTAATGATAGAGATTCAAAGACCAAGATGCCAAGAAATGCAAAATGCCTATTTTTTTTTGTATTTTCAATATATCAAAACTGAACATGCATGGACTGAAAAGTAACTTGATATATATGGCCCTACTGTGTACAAAAGAGAGATAACTCAAGTAGGATATCAAGAGACAAAGCACCCGGCCCAATGACCAAAGAAAAAAAAATGAAAAGATGAAGAGAAAGATCTTGCCCATAAATTCAACAAAAATAGGGTTTCATGTCATCCCACAGGCACTCAACAGGCACTACAGAGACCTAAGAAGGTTCAACAAGCATCAAATCCCACCCAGCAAACACCAGACCAAGCAAACAAGCAAGGAAAAAGGGTGTATGTGATTCTTTGGGAAAACAGCGTGTATATATGCAACTTGCAGTGAGACAACCTGCGTGTGTACGTGACCGTCAGGAAAAAAGGCATGTATATTGTTTGAAAAAAGGCCAGGCTAGGGGAAAAGGCTGAAAAATCAGACCCAGAGTGAACAAGAGTTGTCAAGAAATGATATGACAAGAACCATGATAAAAACAAGAGAAATCTAAGGAGAAAATTTCTTCAAACCCTAAGAAAGAAGATAATCCCAGTGGAGTCACCATTTCTATTACGAGGAAAATCTCTCTATGGCTAGGGTAAACCACAACAGACAGGTATGACTGCAGAAATCAACTCATTTCCAACATATGCTATATAAACTAATGTGCAAAGAGATAGGAAAGAGTCCTACCTCATCCAAATGTTTGATGATGTCCACCATTGAGCACTTCGGCCCAAAGATTTATACCCGCAACAAGTTCTCAACAAACAAACAAAGCAAGCATATAGTGATAATGTAAAATGTTAGCACATTATATAGAATAATCCAATAATAAACATAAAAAACATGCCCATGGATAATAATCATATATTTGCACGATATCAATTAGATGAGAAAGGAGTATTTCTATTAATAAATGATCAACATAAGTGAAAACATTATAGACTTCCGTGTCGGCACGGTTCGGAACCAAGAAACCAAGTTCCTTCCAGTTGGGCCTCCACCACTTCAATCCTCCACCAAAGGCAAGCTCATAGAAGGGAGAAAATGAGGTTCTCCATCAATAAGGGAAGATCTTGGGGGTTGAACACTGTGTTCATACTTAAAGGACAAAGGGATGTAGACTCAATATGAAGTAATAATTTCTCTAGAGTAACTTTGCTCTCAAAGTTGAATTTTCTCTCCTTTTTCCATAGCTCGGAATTGGATTCTTTATAGCCTTCAAAATGAAACTGAAGGGTTGAGTCAGAATTTTTCCAGTATATGGAAGGCCAAGGATCAAAGATATCCTATCCTGACATTGAACCTTGACATTTGATTTTGATTTTCTGGCACAAATCCCATTGTACGCGGGTTGTAGTGGAGCAGCTAGCATATACACATGCTATATAGCTTGCAAGGCATGTACAAGTGGAAAAATATTTATTTTTGTCTCTAGATTCATTAATCATGGAATGTAAGTATGAATGGGGAAATGGAGTAGGGCCCCCTCTGTAAGATTGCATATGGTGAGGAAAATCTTTCTCTAACAATAAACACATCAATGGATGTGTGAAACAACTCCTAGCAAGGGTGGATGGATGAATTTTATGGATGGATAGGCCAATGCCTATCAACGTGGATTTGAACACAACAATCATAGGGCTACCCATAGATGGGGAGAATCCAGTAGTACTTAGAGGAAAAAACAAAATCAAAATCCATCTCCGACAAAATCAAGGCAAAGTATGTCACGGAAAGAGGTAATAGGGTTATCATGGTCAGTGACATTAATGATGTTGCAACGAGGTTTGCGATGAGGATGTTAGGTTGAAACTTAATGAGCAAGTGCATAAAGGAGGAAGTACCTGCAGGAGTTGTAGCAGCTGCAGCGCAGTGCATGAAGGGGAGCTCGATGACCTGGGCCCTTATCTACTTAACTCATTCTTGGAGGATTGCAAGGACATGTAGGATTGATGCTCTGAGTTCAACTATGTGTGGTTAATAATCCTCATTATGTTAGTAGGATGGAAAGAACCAACATACATTCTATTCCTGCAGAGGATAAGAAAGTGTGGCGCAACACGCTACACGTCTCTTCGAATCACAGCAGGCCCAAAGAAAAATAAAATAAACAACGATGTATTCGCTCTATACTTGATGGAGATCCAGAACAGGTTGGCAGACACATGGAGAATTTCCCCAGAAACTGTCCAGGAGTTTGGACAGATAGAAAATTTTGAAGCATTGCACCATAGCATGTGGCTATAGGAAAAGAGGTATCCAACCAAGGAGTGGGTACATTTGAGTTACTGCGTGATGACACAAGAAATCCAGATGGAGGAAAAGGAGTGGCGTGAGGAGTGGAAAGTGGCAATGATCCCAAAAACAATGCCAACAGTACAAACTCAGACGTAGGGTAGAAAATTCTCCACGCAACAAATAGGCTGGAATATCGCTAGTAAAAATAAGAAGACGACATAGGGTCCAATGGGGATAAGCAACCCCATTCAAAATAAAAGAAGGACATAGAAGAAATCATAGTGTGGTTCCACATGGGATCCGGTGCACCCAGAGTAGGTGCACGAAGAAGAAATAGGAACAAAGACATAGGAGAAACCTATGGAGGAAGAAATTGGATAGGATGCAGACATGGATACATATATTCCGGAGGCATCTGAGCCATCAGACACCCAAAATAAGAGAACAAGGGAGAAAACAAGTGGCTCCAGAAAGAAGGTGAAGGCCCACATAAAGCCAATGGAAACATCACTAACAACAGATGATGTGGAGCTGATAGCCACAACAGTTAAAGATCAACTATCATAATTATGGGAGAATTCCAAGTATCAAGGGCATCGATTCTAGAGAAAATACCGGAAGTGAAAACTGCGATGGAGTAGTTGAAGATCAAGGCATAGTAGCAACAAAAAGATAAACCAACGTAGACTAGAGAAGGAACACCTACTAGAGAGACAATGCATATCATGGCGCAGGGGAGTGTAAACTTCATCATAACACATGATATGTTATTTATTGATGAGGAGACAACACATAAGCCCTTAAAAGACATTGATACATTGGACATGGTTGTGCCCAAGATTCTAACAAATGCATTGTATAAATTACAGGTTAGCTTCGCGCAGGAGATTCAGTCCAGGGAAAGGTTTGATGCAAAGAACTTAGAGTTGGCACAGGAAGATAGCACCTCACTCAAGGAGACAATTATGCAAGAAGCGAAAGCGAGAAATATAGCACAACAAAAATTGGATGAGATGGAGAAAAAAAATGTAGTTTTTCAAGTCATCTCAGATAGTGCGAAATCATTGGACGCATCTTCGGAAGAGAAGATACGGAAAATAGCGCAGGCTATGGGGAAGTATAAGGAATAGATCAAGGAGTTGGAGGAGCACACAATACCTACTACTCCTCCAGAAGTCAGAGCACAAAGGGATCAGGACGCAACAACATCACACATAATATACATAGAATGACAAAGCTATGGGAAAAGAACGCCTAATTATGGAAACACCTCTTAGAGGATGGGATCCTACAAGAGTTGCAAGGGAAGGAAGACAAATTTCATGCAACAATGGAAGATGTAAACCAGCGACATAAGACAAGGTCACTGCAAGAGAAGATAAATATGATTGCAGATATGAAGAGATTACAGGCATAGGAAAAAGTGGTGCAGGCACAGAAGATGGAAAGACATGCTCAGTTGGAGCCCTTGCAGGAGAAGGCGAAGCAACTGGTCGTATAAATTGACACAGTGAAATTGAGCATAGAGTATATAGGCTTGGAGGGGGGATAGATATTAATACCTCCATTCACCATGCATATTGTAGAGGCCATGATAGAGAAGATCAACCAAGTGCATGAGAAATGCGAGCGATATAAGATATGTGCAAAGTCCCGACACAAACAATGAAAGATGCTGGAGTCTGTGAGTGACTCGAGAAAAGTCACGATGTAAGTGTTGGGGGCCTATTGGCGCAGTTCAATTTTGGGAAAAAATGAAGACATTTTGAAGGAAGTAGAGAAGTTCCATAAAACAAGGGAGCACGCCAGAAATAAAGGAAAAGCGACACCAGAAAAAGAGGAAAAAGTGTTATTGAGAAAAACAGTTGCAAAGTGGAAAAACTATTGCATAGCGGTTGGAAAGTGGAAAAGCACCAACTTGGAGAAACGGTTAGATCGATGAATAGCTGAGATTAAGTCAAGGAGAAAGTGGACAAACCTACTCCACTTAGGGTTAGGGTTTTTGGAAGGGATTTGTCCCATTTTTGTATAAGTATAATGTATTAGCACAATGAGAGGGTTGTTGTTGTTGTTGTTGTTATTCTTGTCCACTTGGGTAGACATATGTATTGTTGAGATTGTATTAGGTATTTTTTTGGTTGACTAGAAGATCTTGATGAGATACTTTAACGATATGTGGGCAGAATAATTGTACAGTGCGCAACACTGGATTTGCATAAAATATGAATAAAGAGCCCAAGAAACAAATATTTGTGGCCATAGCCCCAAGGGGGGTGAACCATGGTATATTTGTGTTTTATGTGACTTTATGCAGTGTCCATGATTGTATTTTCTTTAATGATTTTTTATGACGAATATGTTATATGATGTAGGAATGAACACTATGCAGTAAGGATAAGCTAATGGAATCTGCAGAATAACACTAAATAAATGAATGTTTTAGCTAGTGTTTAGATCAAAATATTGTGTTACAATAGATAAATGCTTGTCATTGAACACATACAATTATGAAGGTTAATGAAGTCCTATTAGAATAGTTGTGACACTGGTCTGGAGTTATATGTAATGAGGGCTTGAAGGTTAACAATGAGTAAGTTAAATGCATCTGAGAGAGACACATCCCATCTTAGGGATGTAGACATCTGAGTCATACGACCACCCATAGAAGCCATCTCGGGTGAGACTGAACAATTCACTCTGTGCATTATGTTTCCTTATGGTATCTAGAAGGGATGATGGTAGAAGGGTTTTGCTGGTAATATTGCAGTCAGAACCTGGGTTATCCCATAGTGAACCCAACACACACTAAGAGATAAGAAATCACATAAAAGAGATAAGAAGTCATTGCATGATAACGGATTTCACCCTAGATGAGTTACATCTCTAGGATTTTCTCAATTGCTTAGCCACTTTATTTCCTGTTTAAAAATATGCTTCTCCTTTACAACTGAAAGGGATCCAGTCCCACTCCTAGTGAGAGCATTGAAGAGGGTGTTCTTATGTATAAATAACAATTTCTCATAATGTATGGAAAAATAACTCATGAACATGAGGCACTCTCCATGGACCATCCATGAGTAAAAATATCACAAAATTATGGAAGAAGAATGAATACTAACATCAATATGAAGCCATGATCGTATTTGGATATGTTGACTAGATCCAAGCACAAACACAATCATTACATATGTCTCTGAATTTCGAGAGTTTTTACTACAATAGTGGCTACCTTCCGACTAAGTGCCAAAATTGTCTCTCCCGCACTGAACAACCTCGGTTTATGTGAAAAGGTGAAGAGATGAGGTTTCATGCATTAAAATGGGTTTTGTTTCCATGTTGAATCTCTCCTTGCTCTTTGAAACCTATAACAATCATACAATTGTTGCAACATCTCATAAATACAATAACATCATAAAGACCATGCTTACATTGGGAGTTTTTGAAATAGTCATGTTGATCTGAAGCTTTGATGTAGAAATGGATCACATTGTTGCGATCGTGGAGATATAACGTGAAAAATATACTATTTACATGTCAAAAAAAGACAATGTCCATCCCAGAGCCTCCTGGGATCTTTGCCTCATAATACGTGCATGTAATTGCAATGATTACAAAATACTTATGCCTCGTTCTTCATGCCATTGTATGACTTGGGTGCACTCTTCCTCTATGTACCTGCAAAATGATTTCATCCATGAATTTGAAATTAATGTGTTCTCCCTTGGGAGGTTAAGGGAGTTTCGGGGGTCAAAACTTGCATATTCCCCTTTATACATTGTTTTTATAACAAATTTACCATATAAAAACTATATGGTATATCCGTCAACCATTTTAAAAACCTACAACTATATATATAACCCATGGATAAAACTTGGGCACCCAAATTTGAAAACATAGGTGCACAAAGGTACGTGATATGACCTGCAATCAGTCTTTTTTTTGGTTTAGTCATACCTTGTCGGATATTGGATGTAATCTCCCCGAATTTGGTGGATTTTTGTCGTATTTTGTGGGTATTTGATTAGGTTCCATGGGACTATTGGACTGGACCAGCTGTCGGCTGGTCCATTTTAATTTTTGTTTGGTTTGGACTTAGCCCTTGTTGGCACAGGGGTAGACCTAGGGTTCAATGCTCAAGAATGCACCAACAAGCCCTAGATACCCGCCCTTTCGGCAGAACCTATGAAGCAGATGCAGTCTTACCCGAAGCAGTTATGAGGGGGTTGCAGGACATATATGTCTACAACCAGGGGAATATCATGTGGTTCTTTTTACAATAACAACATAACATGCATTTACTATTCAACTAGCTAGATCTATCCTTCATATCCATAGATCCGATTTAATACAATGATGCAGATAACAATATAACAACAACAGAGCTCAGAGCATCAATCACACACACACAACAACAGATGTATGTGGTTCACCCTCTCTCTAGGGCTACGTCCACAAAATTGTGCTTATGATATATTAAGATAAATCTTACATTTCTGATCTGCGCTCTTGGCTAGCAGATCCTCTCTTCTCCGTCTCTCTTCCTCTCTCCCTTCCTGCGCACCCAACTGAAGGACTTGATCTTCACACCTAGCTAAAGATATTACAATACCAGAAGGCTCTCTCTCTCCCTCAATGCTTCTCTCAACCTCAATACAATATTCTCCCAATGAGAAATAATTGACAACAAGGCTCAACCATAGCACTGACCCGACCTAGGTCCTCTCGACCTCTATTTATACATTACAATCCCTCATCGATAGCCTTAGGTCGAAACCTAGGTGTCAAAAACCCTAATTACCAAAACCCTAGGTGTATACAACCCTAGGTCAACTTGACACATTCTTTTTGGGCTTCGCCAGCCCGTCTTTCCTTATCCATGTCGTGGTGCTCTAAGGCATATAATGATGGATTTTTCCACTTCCTGAGTCATCCTCGGTCCATCTCCCTTACTGATCTGTCATCCTCGATATCCTCATCTAACAAATTGATTTTCCGCACTTCGCTCCATCTTCTCTGTTCTTTTTCTCACTTCGACCTAGTGACAACCACTTTGTCTCCCATGAAGCTCGCTTTTTACCTTTTCTTCCTCGTTCTTCTCTTCCTTCCATAACCCAGGGCCAACAGGCCCCCAACACTCACTTGTGATTCATCCTGAGGCACTTGAGATCTGATCCTCTTGTTTTTCTTTGAATTTTGACTACGTAATGCAACCCTTTCTTTATTCTTTATGCCTCCTTCCCATCCTTGTGCAGACTATCTTTTCTATGTCTGGTACCCAGTTCCAACTGCACCTGGTACCTGGACCCTTCTCTTCTTGATTCTATTGAGAGCAACAAGGAAACTGTTTGTCATAGTACAACTTCAACCGACTCCCATTCACCAAGCCTTCCTTCCAGTCTCCTTTCAATGTCTTAAGTTGTGCAACTCCTCCCTCTGTAACATAGACAATCTCATATGGTCCAAGCTAATTCATTCTGAACTTCCCAGGGTGTTTGATAAACTTACTATCATATAGAATGACTAAATTGTCTTGCCTGAATATCTTCTTCTTGATGTGTCTATCATGATAGGCCTTTTCTCGTTCCTTCTGAATTTGCTGATGGAAGCCTGCAATGAATCTGTCTTCTTCTAGTTCGACCAAATGTGATAGCCTCTCATGAATAGAGCCAATATCATCCATGTCTATAAATGTAGAAATTCTTAAGCTTGGTACCAAGTACTCCATTGGGACAACAACTACGAGACCATAAACCAACTTGAAAGGGGTCTGCATTGTTAATTTCTTGCAAGTGGTTCTATAAGCCCAGAGTACTGCTGGTACTCTTAAATCCCAGTCATCCTTGTTCACACTGCAAATCTTTGTCAATGATGTCTCCAAGATCTTGTTGAATGCTTCAACTGTTTCGTTTGCTTGTGGATGATAAGGTGTACTCTTCTAATGGTGGACTGCAAATTCTTCAGTCGGGGCTTCAACTGTCTTATTGATGAAGTGTGTACCTTGATCACTCATAAGGACCTTAGGGCATCCAAACCTTTTTATTATGTCATAGAATGTAAAATGCACACATGTAGTTGCACTACAATCCTTGATTACTCTTGCTTCGGACCATCTAGTCAGGTATTCTGTTGCAATGATAATATACCTTGCTCATGTGCGCTTCCCTAGTGGGTTTATAGGTTCTGCAAAGTCAATGGACCATTTTTCAAATGTTTGTAAGGTCATCTATGGTGCTAATGGCATCTCATCTCTTCGAGATGGTTTTCCAACTCGCTGGCATACATCGCATGCTCTGGCATATTCTTTAGCATCTTTGTGTAATGTAGGCCACCAAAGGTCAGCTCGTAGAACCTTCTGCGCAGTTGCTTTTCCTGCATAATGTCCTCCTAAAATGCCTTCATGAGCTTCTTCGAGGATCATAGGGCATTCTACCTCCATCAAACATCTTCTTAGGATCTCATCAGGTCCCATTTTATATAGCTGACCAGCTATCAGTGAAAAATCTACAGCGCGCAACACTAGTTGTTTCTTCTGCGGAATTGTGTATTCGGTTGGAGCTATTCATGTTGACAGGAACTGGACTATGTCTGTGAAGTGGTCATCAATATTTATAATGGAAAGTATTTGTGCATACGGTAGTGTGTCCTCTAGACTGGTAGGTTCTTCACCATGCTCCAACTTCGATAGGTGGTGTGGGCCCTTATTCATTCTTCCTGGCTTAACTATGATCTCAAAATCATATTATTGAAACAAGAGAAGCCATATGCATATTCTCCCTCCCAACAATGGCTTGTTGACTAGGTATTTCAACACATAGTCATCAGTAAAAATTTTAAAGTGTCCTCCCAACAAGTAGTGGTGGAATTTCTGCAATGCACACACCATGGCTAGTCCCTCTCTCTCTTTAGTAGTGTAATTGATTTCAGTTGTGGAGAGATTTGTGCTAGCAAATGATAATGGATGATCAATGTCCCCTTCTCTAGGTTGTGCCAGTAATTCTCCTAATGCAATAGAAGATGCATCAACATGCACATGGAATTCCTTGCTCCAGTTGGGAAAGACTAGAATAGGTGCAATGACCATATTTTGTTTCAGTGTGTCAAAGCTCTGTTGGAATTCGTCTGTCCAACCAAACTGGCAGTATTTCTTTAATAACCTCTCCATTGGTGAAGTAATATAAGAATATCCTTTGATAAATTTCCTGTAATATCCAGTATGTCCTAGCACAATGCGTAGTTGTTTGACTGATGTAGGTGGTGGTAAATCAACTATAATTGCAATTTTGGATGGATCCACCAACAATCCTTGCTTGCATACAATATGACCTAATAATACTCTAAATGGTGAGAAGAAGATGCACTTATTCAAATTCAAAGAAATTTGACACTGCCTGCATTTATCCAACATTAGCCTTAGACATTCAATATGATTTTCCAACAAACTAAAAACAGTCCAGTCATCAAAGTATGCTCCTAAAAACTTATGCAAAAATTCTTTGAATGCTTCAACCACCACCCTAGAAAAGATAGTTGGGGCATTCTTCAGTCCAAATGGCATTATTGTATATTGGTAGGATCCCCACTCTGTGGAAAACGTAGTCTTATGATGGTCCTCCTTGGTGATGTGGATCTGGTGGTATCCCGAAAACCAATTTGTAAAAGAATATACTTCTTGGCCTCCCACGTTATCCAACACTTCGTTTGTGAAAGGTGTAGGGAAAGGATCATGTAGACAAGCATCATTCAGCTTCCTGAGATCTACACAAATCCTGATCTCACCTGTCTTCTTATTTTTCACTACCATGGGGCTAATCCACTCCGACTCTCTGACAGGTTCAATAATCCTTGCTTCCAACATTCTTTCAAGCTCAATCTTCACTTTTTCCTTATATTTCGGGTTCAATCTGTAGGGTCTTTGCTTGACCGGCTTCACGTCTAGTTTCAAAGGTATTCTAATTTCTCCCATAGGTCCTTTGATTCCCTTCATATCAGTGAACTTTGTCGGGAACAAGTCCTAATACTCTTGCAGTAATTCTGTGATTTTGTCAATGGTAACAACGTCCCAGTAATCTTTGACATTGGCAAGCTTTGGTGTTTCCTCTTTCTCGATATTGAATTTCTTTATATTTATCGGTTGTCCAATGAATGGAAGTACAACTCCTGGTCCTTCCACATCTCTCTGACATTCTATTTCTATGATATTCACCTTCCTTGGGTCATCGTCTTCGTCGACATTAATGTTGTAGCAGGTCTACAGTTACTGGAGGGGCGCAGTCCATTCATCCTCTTCTTGCTCCAAAGGGAGGCCAGATGCCTGCTCAAATAATTTTTGTCTCACCATTTTTAGTGCTTGATCTACATAAGGAAATTCACTGTCAAACAAAAAGGTGGTTATAAAATTCTAGATCATACCTTCCCATTCTGAAGTGACAAGGCACAACACTTCTTGAAGGTACCAATTAATCGGGGTGGTATCCAGCGTATTGAAGAATCTGTGTACCCATTGTTCTCTAGAAATGTCACTCCAGGCCTCTTCGTAGCTTCATACATGGTCTTTTGGGCAACTTCGACCTATGTACCGTACTTCACAGCTTCCTACTTGTGCTGAAAACCACCTTGTCATCAGAGTTTGGCATTGTGTCTAGTCTGTAATATTGATTTTATGTGTCCCCCACCATATTGCTTGTGTGTCTTTCATGGCCTCCTCCATTTCCATCAACCTCTGTTGTGTTGGTACACTTGTCTCAATTTCTGATAAGAATTTCTCTAAGGGGTTCAACCCATCAAATGTGGGTAGATTACTCACGATTGTGCCAATCTAGAGAACTTCTCTGGTTAGCCTAGCACATCTTCTTGTAGATACTTTGTACATATGGTTCTGCCAGTTCTCCAGGGCTTCTTCTAAGTTGGATGAGCATGTGTTGTCACTTCACCAACTCAGATTTTCGACAGTTGTAGGGTTGATATAATCCTGCTGTCTGGTTGTTAATTTGTAGATTTTTTCCATTTCAAATGCATGTTCCTCTTCTCTGATAGGTTTTGTGTATCGTGGACCATCATCCGAGTCTAAAGGTGCAATGACCCTAAGGCCATATTTCTCAAATGTCATGCATATTTTCTTTAAATGAACAACAGTGGAATTGTCGAAGGCCCAATCAATTCCTAACAATGCAGTGTAAGGGAAACTATCATCAACAATTTCAATTACCTCAAAATATGCAAAGGTTCTTACTCCATCGATGTCCACTGGGACATGCTCTAATCGTCCAAATAGACTGACAACTTGCTGATTAGCCATGCGAAGCCTGATAGGGGAATATATCATCTTGGGTTTTCCCATCAGTGCCCAAGTATGCTTCATCATGATATTGACTTATGACCCTAAGTCAAGGACCACATAGTCTATCTCATACTCTCCTATCTGAGCATTCAATTGTAATTCTTTATTTGTCCTTCTCCTTCTTCCAATTTGGTGCACTACTCTATCAGTAAGGGGTCTATTTTTCCTAGTTCATACTGCTTGATTAAATCTTGTAATTATTGTACAATGCCTTTATCTTGAATCAAATTAACACAAGTGTGCAATAATTCCATGAGTTTGCTTACCTCTTTCCCTTCTGTTGGTAATGCAGATGGATCAAACGCTTGAGGCATGCCATATTCTTTGATTTCTGGTTGTCTCTTTGATGAATATCCTTTATTTCCTTTGAACTCTTTTCTTTCCTCCTCGAATATATGTCTTTCCTTCTTAGCATCGAACGTTGGGGTCTTTTCTATAGCTTTCCTGACTCCATGTTCATTTTCGGTCTTTCCTTGGGTTGCTTTGTCTTCTCCTGTAGAAGTGCCTCCTCGAGTAATAACAACGAATATAGGGTCTGCTCCATGAGGTTCAACATATATCAATTGTACTTGTGGGTTCTGCTGGGGTCCTCATCTTTCTTGAAGTTTAGCCAACAACAAAGGGAATTCTTTTATGACATGCTTGAAGGAGTTACAGTAACTACAGGTTGTACAGGGATTCTGACAATCCCTTGCTAAATGTCCTGGCTGCATGTAGCTGTAACATATTATTTATCCTCATCCTCATCCCATACCTCCTCCTCCTCATCATCATCTGTAGACACCGCGAGGAGTGAAATTTATTCTCCCTAAAGAGTTGTATTGTGGAGTGTTTCCCTCTTGTTGTACTTCACCTTGAATCTTGTATATGTCTCTCGACCTTTCATGCATGAGATCATAAGCTCTACAATCCTGATCACCATGCCCCACTGATTTACAGAATATACAATACAAGTTTGTGGGTGTCTGGACATACTTCTGCATATAGTAGCATTCACCTGGGCGATGCTTATTTCTGCATACATCGCACCAGGGTAGGTTAACTTGATTTAAGGGGCTTAGAGCCCCTGATGCCAAGTACTCATGAACTAAGGGACAATGTTCCTTATCATGGCCTTCATATCTGCATTGTATACACTAGATATATTCTCTTTTGTCTTTTCCCTTATCTTTCTTCATATCCTCGACCTGTAAAGACAAACTTGTTAGTTGGCTCATGATTTGGCTAATGCCTGAGCTAGATTCTCCCATCAGTGTTGATTCAAGGTTCATGGAAATCTCCAAAGATTCTGCCTAAGATGAAATCTTCTGATGCATCAAAGGTATTCTTTTGTGTGGTAACAACGCAACGATGAACCACACTTTTTTTTGTTCGTTGGGGATCTGGAAAGTTAATTGGCCTGTCAGGGTCTTGAATCTGTGGTCGAACTCCCAAACAGGTTCTGTTACCTTTTGTTTAATCTCTTTTAGTTCCATAATACATTGTGACTCCAACTTAGGTTTCTTAAACTCTACAATTAGCATATTCTTGATCTCATTCAGGGGCTTAGGCTGTGCCAGTCCTTGGACAAGTTTCATGTACCAGCTTAGTGCGCGGTCCCTTAGCGTAGTGATGAACTGGGTTCTCTTGATCTCTTCATTGGTGATACTTTTAATATTCCATATGGACTCACACAGAAGTCAATGTTGATCTGGATATTTAGATCCATCTCCTCTAAAGATAGGGAGTCTCATCTCATCTGCCATAAAGATGACTAGGGTTCTTGTCTGAGTAGATGTTGGGATACTAGTAATAGTACTCTGAATACTCTGGTGGTTCTGACTATTCTGACTGCTAAGTATTGTTGGGACAACATGAGGATTAATGTTACTTACTTCAGTAGTTCACACAATTCCTGAGGTTTCTGGCTCGCTTTGGCACAATTCTTCATCTCCCACTTCTTCTGTTCTGGTGGGATCTGGATGCTCTTCGTCGGTTAGATCTACCTCTTCTCCACTATAGAAACCTTCTTCTCTATAGTTTTTCTTAAACAAATTCTCAAGGTGATCTCCTCGGAATACTTTCCCACTACACATATGCCCTGCTTTTGTGTCACTGTCTCTGTTTGAGATCTTGAACATTAGCCTTTTTAGGTCTAATCAATCTACTGTATCTTCAAGATGTGGTTTTCATGCAAGAGCATCTTGATTATTAGCTTCAGGATGTGAAAACATTTTCCTTTGGGTCTCTTGAAAAAATATCTCTCGGCTTGACTGTATGATTATGTTCTGTCAATAGAAAACTCAGTGATATACCCTCTGATGGCACTATCAAACCAGTGATCTACTACTCTGGATACAACATTGTCAACTCTCTTGACCTTCTGGATCAATGCTGGTGTCCAAACCATAGGGGATCTAGATATGATTTCAAACTGTGTGTCAGCTAACCTAGCCAACCACTCATATAGCTTCTTATGGATTCCTCCAAATAAGATCTCGTGAATGTCGGTGAATATGTATCTTTGTAACCAATATTCAGTTCTTATTTTAGGGTTCTTGTTCTGGGCTTCAACAAAGTCCTTCTCTTGATCCTCTACCCACTTCTGAATCTCTATCTTCGATGGGAACCACCTTAACATTCCCTTAAAAAGATTCAAGTCCCGACAACGGAACCATTTGTTGGCATAGGGGCAGAACCAGGGTTCAATGCTCAAGAGCGTACCAACAAGCCCTAACTACTGGCCCTTTCGAAAACATCTACGAAGCAGATGTAGTCTCACCCAAAGAAACTACGAGGGGGTTGCAAGACAGAGATGTCTACAACCAGGGGAATATCAAGTGGTTTTTATTACAACAATAACATAACATGCATTTACCATTCAACTAGCTAGATCTATCCTTCACAACCATAGATCTGATCTAATACAATGATGTAGATAAAAATATAACAACAACAGAGCTCAGAGCATCAATCACACACACACAACAACAGATGTATGTGGTTCACCTTCTCTCTAGGGCTACGTCCACAGAACTGTGCTTATGATATATTAAGATAAAGCTTACAATCATGATCTGTGCTCTTGGCCAGTATATCCTCTCTTCTCCATATCTCTTCCTCTCTCCCTTCTTGTGCACCCAGCTGCAGAACTTGATCTTCACACCTAATTGAAGATCTTACAATACCAGAAGGCTCTCTCTCTCCCTCAACGCTTCTCTCACCCTCAATACAATATTCTCCCAATGAACAATAATCAACAACAAGGCTCAACCATAGTATAGACCTGACCTAGGTCCTCTTGACCTCTATTTATACATTACAATCCCTCACCGACAGCCTTAGGTTGAAACCTAGGTGTCAAAAACCCTAATTACCAAAAGCCTAGGTGTCTACAACCTTAGTTCAACTTGACCCATTATTTTCGGGCTTTGCCAACCTGTCTTTCCTTCTCCATCTCGCGGTGCTCCAAGGCATCTAATGCTGTATTTTTCCACTTCCTGAGTCATCCTCGGTCCATCTTCCTTGTTGATCTGTCATCCTCAATCTCCTCATCCAACATATTTCTTTTTTGCACTTCACTCCATCTTCTCTGTTCTTTTTCTCACTTCGACCTAGTGACAACCACTGTGTCTCTTGTGAAGCTCTCTTTTTACCTTTTCTCCCTTGTTCTTTGCTTCCTTCCATAACCCAGGGCCAACAACCCTCCTTGGGAATTTTGGGGTTACCACATGGCACCCTATGATTGGACCACATGGTTCCGATCTATTTTTTGATCCCATCCCAGTAATCCGCTGAGTCACTACCTGTGTCATTGACACATCAAATTCACATGTCTCTCTTCCAAGGGGCCACATGGAGGCCCCTAGGTGGTGCCACATGGCATCACCTAAGGGTTCGATGTGGCATGTGCCAATAGGCCCAAGTGGACTCCAAAAAAACCAAATCCGACTGCCACATGTCAACACCTAGTGGTGTCACATGGCATGTTAATGTCATCAGTACAAAGGCTGACATCACCCTGTTTGGTCATTTGTACAGACGTTGATGTCACCCTATTGACTTTGACTAGGTTGAATGCAACTTTTACAAACCATATCTTCTTCGTTATAGCTCTGTTTAATGAGTTTCTTACATAGTTGGAAATATTGTGATAAGATCTTCCACTTGACATGGTTTTCACTAGCTTACAAACAATTTGATTTTCGGGCCTTCTAAATCCTCTAGGATCATACCTCTCCACTGAAATGAATTTTGGATCCCAAAATTGTACATTATGATATTATAAATGTCTCTTCATTTACATTAGAACCCATATTCAATGCTACCTCACAAAGGCCTACACATATCATCATGTTACATAAATAAGTGATGTTATACATTTCATCATTTTTACAAAAATGCCCTTGTATGGGGTCTTAGAAGAAACAAATGATTTACAATAATGGCCAATATCAACTAACTCAAAAAATTTCCCCATTCTTTTAGTCATCAAGATGAATGGGTCCTTCTTCTCGAGTTGTTTCTTTTTTGGTAGCTAGCCTTCTTTTGGTAGATGGCTTATTTCTGGTTGTTGGCTTACTTTTTGAGTTGCTTTGTTGCTTGATTCCTTCATAGGTTCTTTCCTAACCTTATTGTCCTTCTTAGGACACAAATCTGAGTGAATGCTCCAACAAGTGGCTTCATGGTGTCCACCTTTGTCGCAATGGTTGCAATGGGTTTTCCTCGTGGTTTTCTTTCCCCTCATTTTCTCCTCATGTGGAGAAGGGTCTTCAAGCCTTGGATTCTTTCGGGTCACCGTGACCTTCCTATACAAATCATTTCTTTTCCAACACTGGGAAACACCATTATTATTCATACCACAAAATGTGCATGGTTTCCTATGCCATAAGATTTGTTTTACATTACATTTTTTTTTACATTATAAAAATTGTTTATAATCAAATGGAACAATAGAATACTGAGACTTAATATGCCTCGATGGGTTGTCTCGGGTGTTGGATTGGCGAGGAGAGATTTCCTTAGCTCTTCCTTTGGAGTACTCATATCCCCTTGGATATGACTCAGAATCACGATCATGAAATTGTTGGATAACTGAGAGGGGAGTTGAATCAGTAATAGAGAAATTTAATCATTTTTCACCATAAAATGAAAGTGTTATATCAATGTAGAATTATCATCCAATAGTTTCAGAGTAAATAAACAATGAACAAATGAGAAATCACACACATACACAGTACACTAGTGTTTTACGTGGAAACCCAAAGTGGGAGAAAACCGCAAAATGATTTTTTTTTATATGTCTTTAAGAATTACATTCATTGGAAGCACCAACTTCCTTTGTTTTCCAGCTGCAACTAGAAGGAGGCTCCAACCCCCTAGTTTCTCAGGCTACAACCTGAGGGAAGCTCCAACTCCCCAATTCTCTGGCTAAAGCCCCCTATGTTCTCTGACTACAATCGGAAGGTGGCTACAACCACCTGCCCTTGCCCCATCCAACCGTCCTGACATATAAGTAGAATGATGGAACCATTGTCACGCTATCACTATGAGATATACTGATGTAAACCTATACCAAACAACCTGCACCAAACAACATGTATCAATAACATAAACCATCCATCAACCATGCATCAACCATGCATCAACCTGTACCTCAACCTGTAATCAACATGTACCATAAACAAGTGCATCAACCATGCACCAACTTGTACCAAATAACCTATAATCAACATGTACCATAAAAACTTGCATCAACCATGCACCAACTATTGATACTGAGAGGGGGGTGAATCAGTATCAAGTACAATTTAAAACCTTTTTCAAATTATACTTAAACCATTCAACTATATCCAATGAGAAATGAACAATAGTATAAGAGTTACACCAATACACCATAATACACCATGCTCAATAAAAGAGAAATAATCAATAGTTTATTGTTCAAGGGAAGTAATGACTTCCAAAGGTAGCTACAACTTCCAAATGTAGAGGGAGGGATAAACCTCCAAGAGGAAGATACAATCCTCCAATATCAAGAGAGAGTTGAACTCTCCATCCTT
>ML789079.1:180599-190720 GCA_009831015.1 Picea engelmannii | reverse complement strand
TGTGTCAACAATACTACTAACAAGTGCCTCCAACCATGTACCAAGTATGTACCAATCATGTATCAACTACTCATCAACTATGACTCATCAAGATGTACAAACATCATCAACTATACACCTCATGTATGTGCCAACTCATCAACCACTTGTCTCAACCATGTACCCAACATGTACCTCAACCAAAATCCCTCATCAATTTCATCATCCAAATCTGATTTGTAAATACGTAATAGAACCAGTGTATAAGATCACATACATGCAAACCTTCCTTAACTTTAACAACAAGAGACTAGAATTTTCATCAAACTTTACTTTAGTCTCACATGACTAATTTTGGATTAGTCAACAACCCTAACTTGAAATAATCATAACTATGTACTTGTAATGAATAAAGATCTAAAAATGGTACATAATTTTCTTCAATGTCTTTTATGCAATTCCTCCAGACTTCACCACTTAGAACCTCTCAAAAAAGGATTTATAGGAAAAATGGCATACCTTGTTGAATTTTGGCTTATTGTAGAGAGTGAACTTGTAGAGTGTGCCCCGCACGAAATATTTGTTGTATAGATCTGAAAATTGTACACAAAATACTATAGACAATAATATAACGAATACATTTTTTCTTACTGAATTTTGATCTGTTATGAAGAATTCATGACGTTTTTACGCGAAACATCTGTTTTAGACTAGTTTCAGGGCTAGCCACAAACCCTATTTTCCATGGCATGTAACTCCAAAAATACAATGACCCAAAAGCTGAAATTTGTATCACAACTACTTGGATATGTTTCCTCAATGTCCTCCCAATTTTACGATCCGAATCATTCTAGAAATAAAGTTATTGCGAAAATGGTGAGATGACCTGTAAATAACATACCTTAGAAAGCATCATCAAAAGAATTTATCCTCCCTTGAATTTTGACCTTCTTTACTTCACCTTCCCTCTGAAATTTTGCTTAAATATCCTTTGGTTACCTCAGTCACCTGTAGATATTCGATATGCTCAAGTGTGATTAAAATGAGAGAGTCTTTCCACTTATTTATACTTTCATGTAGCTTCCTCAAGGGGTTACCTTTTAACCATCTTAACCCACTTTCCTTATTTTAGGGTTAACCCACTTCTAACCACTTGTCAACTTAGTAATTTCTCCATTAACTTTATTATTTAAATAACTTATTTTGTATTCACTTTGAATTATAGTACACTCATCATTTCACTTTATTATTTACCTACTAAAATCTCTTAAACCAATTTGACTACTTTGACCTTTTGGGGCTTCTAGATGACTCGTGAGGGTTCTCCAACTTCACATGGACATAACTCTCTAACCGTGAGGAATTATGTGACGTTCATGATCTGGATTTTATGAGAATAATGAAATGAATATAGATTATTAATAGGTTCTTAACACAAAGTAACAAAGATACAGTAAAACTGGTTTTCTATTCAATAACAAAATAAACTGAAACTGTAAAATGCAGCGGAAACAAGCTTGCTCGAATGGTGGCAGCTTATCTCTGAGAAGAGATGTGACGACAATGAGCATTCACAAGAAGAAGGTTACAATGAGGCTATGAAGGCATTTTTACAATAATAAAGAATGTCAAAAACCCTAGACATCCAAAAACCTAACCCTAGGAGATGAAACGCCAAAAGTCATGTGGGCCCCGTTTGGGTAAGCTAGTACATCAACTTCCCGGGGTTGTAACTTTTGCATACGATCTCCGTTTTAGGCGTGTGATAGCCCGTTGGAAAGGTATCATCAAGGAGATTAATTTTTGGGGCTAAATTATTCTATTTTATATAATTTAGGATCTCGATACCAAAAAACCTTCATTTAGGCCCTCAAAATGGCCCTGAAAGTAAAAACTGCTAAAAATAGTAAATTGCCAAAAATGTCAGAAAACTGTTTTGAGCCAGTTGGAAAAGGTGGGTGGCCACCAATATTCATATGGATCAATCCTCCCTCATTAGGAAGCAATGGTCTCCATTGCGTTGAGGTCCCCCATTAGATGACGAAATTTTTGCTAAATTTGGCCCCGGGTGAGCCACTTGCCTTGGTGCAGGAGCTACCCTACTTTGACAACTTGATAAAGATGGATCCTTTGTTGTTGAGTGACCTTGATCTGTTTGTCCACATTATGATCATTGGATGCCTATTGTATGCATTCGGGGTTGAGCTCTGTTGGTGTCAGTTGTTCTATTACTTCCGAGGTGTCCAATAATGGTGGGAAATAAGGGCGAAGGAGATCCACGTTGAACACTAGGTGTAGGCCAAGGAAAGGAGGAATGTTGAACTAAAAATAATTATCCTCCATGGCCTTGGTGATAGTGTATGGTCCATAACGAAGTGGGCGAAGCTTCCGATGGGGTCCTGTAAGGCGTTCTTTCTACAAATGCAACCAAAATTTGCCGCCCACCTGAAACTTATGCGGCACCCGATGTTGATCATGGCGCTGTTTGTACTTGTCATTGAACTTCTGTAGGATATCTTGAACCTGTTGGCAGATGTGCTGGATTCTCTCAATGAACTGGGTGGCTTTGTCAGCTTCAGTTGGAGCAGGAGATGAGTCAGTTGAGGTGACTGCAAGGGGAAGTGCAACATCTATGGGACCCAATGGTTGGAATCCCAACCCCACTTGAAAGGGGATATGGCTGGTTGAGCTATGCAAGGCTTGATTGTAGCTATGTTGGACATAAGGAAGGCTCTCATCCCATGTGCAAGGGTTCTTTGAATTATACATGCGAAGGATATGCACAATCATTCAATTTACAACCTCATTTTGGCCATCTGTCTGGGGGTGGAGGGCCGTGGATTTGGTGAGCTTGGTGTCCAGCAGTGACCAGAGGCTCGACCAGAATGTGCAGAGAAATCGACTATCCTGATCTGAGACAATGGTTTGTGGGATTCCAAAATGTACCTAGACTCGTTCAAGGAAGATCTTGGTAGTGGCCTCTACTGTGATGCTCTTCTTGCAGGCAACCAGAATCGCCATATTAGAAAAGCAATCAACAACCACAAAAACACAGTCATTTCCCCACTTGGTGGATGGGAGGCCCAACATGTAGTCCATTGAGATGGATTCCCATGGCCTGTCAGGACTAGGAAGAGGGGTGTACAAGCCCTGTTTCTTAGTGGTTGGTTTGGCAATAGCGCAGGTAGTGCAGGACGTGATATACTTGCCGACCTCCTGTTGAAGTTTCGGCCAGTAGAAATGTTTCTGTAGCATCACCAATGTCTTTTCGACACCGAAGTGTCCCGCCACCCGAATTTAGTGGGCTTCCTAGATCAGCTTCACTCGCTCTCTTGATGGAACACAAATATGGCCCAGACAACACAACAACCCATCTTGAAGATGGAAATTATCGACAACTACATTTGCACCCAACATTTGGTAGGTGGTGGCGAAGTCAGGGTCTGTCTCATAGAGTTGGGGCCATCCAGATGTCTCATGGCCGCAAGAGTCTAGCACCATGGTGAGTGCCGCGACTGGCGGTCTATGGAGGCAATCAACGATGCGATTAGTGCTTCCTGTTTTATACTTGATGTTGAGGTGGAATTGCTGCAAGTATGTGGACCACTTTTGATGGTGGTCATTTTGCAGTTTTCCCTGTGTCTGCATGAACTGCATTGGCTTATGATCAGTGTGGATGACTGTCTCCTTCCCAAGAATGTAATGTCTCCACTGGCGACATGCTTGCAAAATGGAGTACATTTATTTGTCGTAAGTAGGGTACTTACCTGACAGTATTTGATAGTGTCTAACTATGTTAGGCCACGGGGTGGCTGTGCTGAGTGAGAATGACACCCACAGCATAGTCTGAAGAATCTCTCTCCATCTCAAAGGGATGTTGTAGGTATGGTAGTGAAAGTACTGGGGCTGAGCACACGCACTGCATCAAATCATCGAATGCTTGTTGTTGGGACCAGCCCCACGCAAATTTTTCCTTACCACCACCCCTGTTTATTTGGCTGAGGGCCCATGCAATATGGGAGAAACCCAACACGAACCTGCGGTAAAAATTAGCAAGTCCCAAGAAGCTTCAAAGCTCAGTGAGTGTTGTTGGGGCTGGCCAGTCACTGATGACTTGGATCTTGGCTGGATCCACATGTATGCCATGCTGATCAATGATGTAGCCTAGGTAATGAACCCTGTCCATGCTGAAGAAGCATTTTTCTGGGTTGGTGTATAGCTTGTGCTACCGCAGGGTGTGCAAAACCTGTTGAATATGTTGCAAGTGTTCATCCCAAGTCTTGCTGTAAATTAGAATGTCATCCATATACACCACTACAAAAGTATTGGTGAATGGTCTCAGGATATTGTCCATCATCCACATGAAAGTGGCTGGAGCATTTGTCAAACCAAAGGGCATGACCAACCATTCAAAAAGTCCTTCCTTTGACTTGAAGGCGATCTTCCATACATCTGTCTATTCTATCGGGACCTGGTGGTAGCCAGACTTCAAATCAATCTTATTGAAGTATTTGGCCCCCATGAGTTGATCAAGGAGGTCATCGATTCGGGGAATCGAGTACCGGTTTCTGACAATGATTTTATTCAGAGCCCGATAATCAATACAGAGTCACCAGATTCCATCTTTCTTCTATACCAGCACAATTTGGCTCCCACAAGGTGATGAGATAGGGCGTATGTGCCCCTTGTGGAGCAGTTCTTAGATCTATCTCTTGATCTCCTCATTCTCTAACAAAGAGCGATGATATACTGGCCCATTGGGAAATGGTGCGCCGGGGGTCAGATCGATGAGGTACTTAACCTGGCAGTGCAGAGGTACCCCAGTAGGTGAGGAGAAGATATCCGAGTATTCTTCCACAACCTTATCTACTTGCTTCTGTTGTGTGGAGAGGTCGGCTGCAGAGACCCTGGATGTGGCTGTGATATTTCGCTTACTCTGTGAGCGAATCATGAAGAAGACAAACTTCCCCATCTGAGAGATGACCTTCTTGCATTTCTTAGCAGAGATCAAGGAAATAGCACTAGGTGGGACTGCCTCGGGTATCCTGTACAATTTCTTGTTCAAAGTAATAATAACACTACGAGGCCTAGACTCATATACATCATGACGTTTCCATAAATAAGGTTGGCCCAAAAAACATCACAAACTTCAATAGGAGCAACATCACACAATACCTCATCTTTGAAGGGCTTGATGCCATATGAAAGTCGACACTGTTGGTCGACGCGAAGATCGCTTCCTTGGAGGAGCCATCCAATGTTGTAGGGTTGTGGGTGCGAAATTGTTGGCAGGGCCAACCGCTTGATGACCTCTACTGAGATGATGTTCTTCTGGCTACCTCTATCAATGATGAAGTGCAGTGGGGTGCCTTTTACCCACATCTGTGAATGGAAGAGGCGCTCTCCTTCTTCTGGCTCGTCTGGTTCACCAGGCTGGATCTTGGTGGTAGAAACAATGGCACTGGGTTCTGCATCAATGATCCGTCTTCCCCTTTTTGGTTTTGTCTCAGAGTCAAAATCTGTATCTGATTCAGAGGCTTTCACTTCAGCCACCAGTGACTGCTTTGAGCGACAGTCAGCAGTGTTATGCCAAGGGCTCTTATGGAAGTCGCACCACTTCCAGGTATCTTTCTTTGTCTTTCCGGTGTCCTTGTTTGCTTGTGGCTTGTACTAGTTGTCTTGATACTGTCCATCTTTTCTCTCTCCTTTTTTCAATGGGTTGGGGCCACCCTTTCCTGGCTTTTGTTGTGAGGGGTTCCCAGGCCCAAATTTCCATGTCTTTTGTTTGAGCTTCTGCTTGATTTTGATGACATATCGGTAGGTCGTGCCCAAGGATGAGATGTCTATAAATTACATTTTAGTCTGAATGTATCTATGCAGAGCACTGCAATACTTGAGCACCAGATGTCACTCTGAATCTTTGATACCCAACTTGGTGCGCAAGGTATGGAAGATATTTGTGAAATCTGGCACTGCTTGGTCTCTTTCTTGCCACAGTGTGGTCCATTTGGTATACAGGTCATCATAACTTCCGACAAGGTAGTATTGTTCCTTAATAGCATCCATGAAGGATTCCCAGGTGGCCATGACTGAAAATAATGAGGTTTCCTCTGTTTCCTTTTGCTCATAGAAGTTTCCCACCAATCTTTAACATGGGGAACGACTTTGAGGAGCGCAAAAGTAATCTTTTCTCTATTCAAAAATTTATGAACAGAAAAATAACCTTCTAGTATATTCAACCACTTGTCTACAACATCTGCGTCTAGCTGAACTTCAAATATAGGAATATCAAAGTTTATTTGTACCTTGAAGGGGGCGGTGCCTCCGTTCGAAGAAGATGCATCGCCTGTTGGTAGTCGCCGAAAGATTTGCGCGAAACTATCCATCATCTCATTCCTCTGTTGCGTGAGGGCTTCCTCAATCAACAGTTTGAAAGGATCTCCTGTCCCATCATCTTTCTTTTCTCCTGCCATGGGAGGTCGCTTGAGTGTTCAAGAGCTTCTGTCCTCAAGAGAAACAAGCTCGAGACCTAACTCTTTGTACTCCGACCTCGTTGGGGACATGCATTAAGACAACAAGGAGAAGATCGCTCTGATATCACTGATCTATATTTTATGAGAAGAATGAAATGAATACAAATTATTAATAGGTTCTTAACACAAAATAATAGAGATACAGTAAAACTGGTTTTCTATTCAATAACGAAATAAGCTGAAACTGTAAAATGCAACGGAAACAAGCTTGCTGGAATGGTGGCGGCTTATCTCTGAGAAGAGATGCGACGAAAACGTGCATTCACTAGAAGAAGGTTACAATGAGGCTCTGAAGGCATTTTTACAATAAGAAAGAATGAAAAAAACCCTAGGCATCCAAAAACCTAACCCTAGGAGATGAAACACCAAAAGTCATGTGGGCCCTGTTTGGGTAAGCTAGTACATCAACTTCCCGAGGTTGTAAAATTTTCATACGATCTCCGTTTTAGGCATGTGGTAGCCCATTAGAAAGGTATCATCGAGGAGATTCATTTTGGGAGCTCAATTATTCCTTTTTCTATCATTGAGGAGCTCAATACCGAAAAACCTTCATTTAGGCCCTCAAAATGGCCCTAGAAGTAAAAACTGCTAAAAATAGTAAATTGCCAAAAATGTCAGAAAATTGTTTTGAGCCAGTTGGAAAGGGTGGGTGGCCACCGATATCCATATATATCAGTTCCACATACCACTGTAAATGGAAGGACATGTAATATCCATATAGAATATTCTTACCTGCAAATATATCAAAACTCATACCATTATCCATCGAACAAACTTGGGTCCATTACCCAAACCTTTCTCCAACTTCACATGGCCATAACTCTCTAACCGTGAAGAGTTATGTGACGTTCCAGATACCACCAAAAATGGAATGACATGTACTATCCATATAGAATAATATTACCTTCAAATATATTAAAACTCATACCATTATACATGAAAAAACCTTGGGTCCATTAACACAACCTCTGTGATACCAGAATTCGCTACTGGAGTTTTTCCAAGGGTTGATATAAATCAATAAGGGTTGAAATCAATCAACAATATCACTCTCCAATGGTTGACATCAATGAAAACCAACAATCCATACCAATTGTCCATCAACCTAAGCCAACTGTCTGGCAATCTCCCCTTTTGGCATTGATGACAACACCAACATTGATGGCAACACTTAGTCATGATAACATTCATGATTATACTCCTCATAAATATTTATATATAATCCCCTTTGAAATCAATGGCAAAGGGTATCTCCCTTTAGGGCTTATCCCCCTAAATGAACTCTCCTTGGGGTTGCTCCCCCTGTCTACATGCCTTTGATTTTTCTTTTTGTTTTTAAGACTTTAATTACTCTCTCGCCTTTCATATGAATAATATCTCCCCCTTTGACAAAGAGTATCACTATGAATTCATATCGCTCATTCTTCCCTTGGAAACATGCCTCTATGCTCTCTCTCCAAGCATTTACCTTTGCATCTGATAAATCTCTCCCAACCTGAATTGTCTTATTTATGGTGCTTCCTCGTGTACATATAAGACATATAATATAAGCATTCAAAATCATTCATTTTGGAGTAGAAATTACTCCTAGTATTTAGCAAAGATACTCAAAGGATTACCTTGGAAGAGGGTTTGTAAATATGTCGACCACTTGTTCTTTTGTGCCTACATATTCAACTCTGATGTTCTTCTCTGCAACTTGTTCCCGTAGAAAGTGATAATTGATTAGAATGTGCTTTGTATTGGAGTGAATCATCGGTTTCTTTGATATACTGATTGTTCTTGTATTATCACAATAGATTGGAATGGGCTCATCATACTCAACCTGTATATCTGTCAAATTTTGTTTCATCCATAGAACCCATGTACAATTTTTTTTTGCTACAATATACTCTGCCTCGACTGTAGATAAGGATACTGATGATTGTTTCTTGCTTAAACATGATACTAAACACTCACCCAAGTAGAATGCTACTCCACTGGTGCTTCATCGGTCATCAATGCAACCTGATCAATATGCATATATGTAGGCAATAAGTGATAGATCCTTTCCTTTTGGATACCTTAATCCAAAATCTTTTGTTCCTTTGAGATATATGAAAATCCTTTTCACTGCTAATACATGTGGTTCCTTTGGTGCTACTTGAAATCGTGCCACCTGTCCAACTGCCTACATTACATTTGATATAGATCCTGTCACATATAGTAAGCTACCAATCATTGACCCATATTGCCTCTGGTCTGTAGACTTTGAATCATCATATTTTCTTAATTTTCAACTGGTTTTCATAGGAGTAGTAACTGGTTTGCAATATTCCATTCTGAATCTCTTTAGCCTTTCTCTGATATACTTATTTTGAGGAAAACATATTTCCTTAGTTGGTTTGACATATCTGAAGACCCAGAAAGAAAGATAGTTCTCCAAGTAATGACATTTCAAATTCATTTTGCATATCCTTTGCAAATTTCTAGCTTAACCTGTCATTAGTACTTCCAAAAACAATAGCATCAACATAAATTTCAATTAATAAAATACTACCTTGAGTTACCTTGATGTAGAGGTTGTTGTCTATGCTTCCTTTCCATAGTTCGTAGGGTGTTTTGTCATTGTTGTTTCTAAGAATTACTCTGTTTTGAATGTGAATTGTTGTATGCACTTCATGTATCCAAATTTTTTTGTCAATTTGGAATCCATTAGCATTGTTCAATCCATTTCCTATGTAATTATCATCCATTATGATAATGTTCCTTTGTCTCTGAACCACTCTATGAACCAATATATGAATCCATGATCTCATCCACTATCATATATCTGTCCAAACCTTCTAAATATTCTTATGAATCCATCTCTGTCCATACTGTCCAAGACTCTACTTGCACAACTGTCCATAATGCTGACCCATTTATCACTATACTATCATGAAATATTGATTAATCTATCAAATTGTACTTCTGCTAACTGACTTCTCTGGATATGTCTTCTCAAACTCTGTAAACTGCTCGAAGGATGGTTCTTTGGTCTGTCACATCTATCGTACAGACTCCCCCTGTATAATATTCATATTACCTTGGAGTCTCTAAGTTGGATGGATCAGAACAATTCCTACTCTGATGTGTATTCATCATCATCTTCATTGGTAGATTCATCATCATCTTCATTGGTATATTCATCATCTCTCTGAGCTCTAACTTCTTTCTTTTTGTCTGTGGATTCATCTTTCACTAGAATTCCTGAAAGTAAAAATCTTGAACCTGTTCCTTATTTACTTGTCCTTCTTCTCTTTCAGTTATTTTCCAAACATTTATGTATCTGACATCTTTCTTTTTCTCTGTAGAATTTTCTTCATCTCGTTTTATTTCCAATATTGTGATCATTGGGACCTGGTCTTTGTTCACCTCTTCCTCGTGTTTTCTGTTCAACAACACAGGTATTCCAACAGAGGACGAACACCTTCAGTAACCACTAACATAACCATATCAAAGATCAACACACCGATGTTTTCACGTGGTAAAACCCCTACGGGGAAACATCCACGGCCCCAGCCAACGCGGCCACTTGGAGCAGTTTATTAATGCAAAGAAAAAGATTACAGAGAGATTTTACAATAG
>ML789079.1:134439-175866 GCA_009831015.1 Picea engelmannii | reverse complement strand
TTCTCACAATCGATCATCGGCAAATGACCCTCCATGCTCTTTAAATAGAGATCATGGACCAATCGGGTGTTAAGCCACGGATCAATGGCTGTTAAGATCGAGGAGAGTATGAACCGTCGGATCACTCTATGTCGGGAACATATTGTGACCGTCGGATTTCCTAACTACAAATGCATACTAATGCATACTAAAGAAACACATTTTTACCTAACGACATATTAGACCAAGTAGATCTTAACTAACTCCTAAGTGTCTAAATATCCTAACATTTTCTTATCCACACTTTCTTACATCTGATATCAATGTTGTTTTTCATGGAAGTATCGATCATGTTTCTACAATCACTAGCTATGTGTCCATAGTTATGACATTTGTAACATTCAATGTTACGTGGGGCCACATAGGCATTTCTTTCTTGAACATTTCTTTTTTAATCCCTGGGTGAAATCATGAAGATGGGTGTCTATTTTTCTTGTTTTATGAGGAAAAAAACTATATTTTCATAAGTTCTTCAACTTTTGGCATACAAAAGTATTTTTTTTATTTAGAATTTCACTTTGCAGTAAAAAGAAAACTTGTGAATAATTTTGTCAGCTTTCCAATGACTATTTTTCAATTTTGTTTTATTAAGATCTGATATGTCAATTTGACAATTGTTTAATAGTATGTTCCTTAAACATGAAATGAATGATAATGAGTTATTTCCCACCCCAACAATGTATCTATTATTAAAATTTTGTTTTTAACAAGCGAAATATATGACAACAATCTACAGAGACTCTATTTTATTATGACTACAATTTTGAATCTAACAGATGAATATTATAATTTCTAGAATTTTTTGAAGTTGACCAAGCGGAAAACGTTTCATATTTTAAACACATCTTTTTCCCCACCTTGTATCTATCTTAATTTTTACTTAAAAGTAAAATCTAAAAATACCATTTTGAAAAGAACAGTTTAAGGATTATGAATATAATTTTTTCTAAATTTTTCACTGTGTATTTTTAGAGATACAAATATTTCATTTCACTAAATCATAATGTCAGTTGAAAATATTATGCAGTGGTTTAAAAAAATAAAATAATGAAAATTAGATAAAAATAATGAAAATGGAAACAAATTATAAGAATTTAAAGTATATTCAATTTTGCAAATGTTGGTGTCATTTTCGAAACCAAATTCTGAGTATTTGCAGAATTTCGCAACCTCCAAAGTTCAGGTAAGCTAGAGGGAATTCTCTAGTTCCTGGATACAGTCCCATTCTCTAGTTTTCAACTGAAAAACATTTCTTTTGGCCGAAAAACTAAATTCTAACAAAATTTGTTAAAATTAAACGATTTCCTAGCTTTTTAGTCGAAAAACCTTTTTTTCGGCTGAAAGATGGGTGATCAAATTCCGTCGGTTGAAAAAAATGAAAAGACACGTTGTATAGTTTCATTTCGCGCAAAATTGTATAAATATGCTTTCGGCCGAACACATTTAACACAATTCATCGCTTGTTTCATGGTTTTCTAGAGCACCTAAACAAAGTTTTGAATCATCTTTTTCGTTTTTGTTGAACAATGTAATTGATGTTTGTTCAAGTTTTTATTGGAATAACAATTTATATATTGAAAGATAAATGTTGAACATTTTTTCAAGGTGAAGCCTTTGTTGAACATAAAATTATTGATACTATTTTTTAATAATTTTTGTGACTATTAAGTTTTTCTGAGACTATTTTGAAATGTTGATTTTGTTAAAAACTTTTACAGATAACTATACTCATGGGAAATAGAAGTTTGCACAAGAGAAAATTTGATCACATTCAATATGAAACTCACCATAATGATCAAAGGAAAGAGCATTATTGGAGAAATAAATGAGAACGTGCAAATATTGAAGAAAGAAACGATGATAATGTAAATAGAGATTTTCAACAAGAAGAAGTCCAACCAGGTATGCATGCACATATTGTCTATATTAAAAGTATAGAATTCAAATTTAAAATATTGTTTAATATAATTGATCGTAATTACGATTTGATGTTTTTCAACAAACATAAATATATTTTTCACATAACTCCGATGAAGACGCTGAAACCAAAATTGAAGCAGAAGATGAATCACCTATAGGTATGTACATAAATTTAGATAATACACGATGAACACTTGTATATAGTTTAGTGAATTTATGTTTGGGTTTTTTTTTTTAATATAAACTTTAAATTGAAATATGAAGGAGAATTTATCAACATTGATGATGAAATATTAGAAAATGTTGATACTGACAAATTTGGGAAGAAAGAAGATAAAGATTATATAAGATATTGAACTAAGAATATGTATAATATTTTTTCAAAGATGAATCAGTAACAATACAAGCTCAACTTTTACTCTGTCTAATAAAGTCAAGAAATTTAAAAGAAGCTACATCATTATTGGGTATTCAAAAGTCGACAACATGTACAAAGGTGAAACAAATTGTCTTTGACAATATAACTAGTGTATTAAAAGATCTTGGAAAATCTTGAAAAAAAGATGTCAGTGTTGCACGTAGAGTGATACAAACATCAGTTGTTTCATTTAACAATATAAAATATCGTTTGACATGACACATGGAAAAAATGATTGGAACATCAATAAAAACATTGTACAAACATAGAAAATTTTGATTGCAAATAGATGAAAATGATGAACTAGCTTGTTGGAAAATGATTTATAGACAACCCTACAAAGATAGACTTGCAGAAAATGTTAAAGAATTGGTCTGTAATTGTTGGTTGACATAATATTGTGTTTCACCACATACAAGGGATGTGTTGTGACGAAGAATAACACGAAAAAAATATGAATAACATCCAAAACATATATTGCCAATGACACAAATAGAATTGTTCAATAAGTTCAAAGAAGAGCACAAAGAAGTTAAAATTTCCATCAATACATTTGTGCAACAAAAACCATGGTTTGTTAGACCCATCACTATTTGTGACACTTGTTGTTGTCATTATCATGTGGAATTTTATTTATATTACGACACTTTTCTTGACTTTGGTAAAACTTTATGGCCAAGTTCACCTCCTCCTTCCACATTTCATTCTTTTATATCTGAAATTCTATGTGAAAGAGAAGGTGATGAATTATTTTACCAAAAAACATGCATTGGTGGAAAGAAATGTGATCATTGTGGAAATATAAGTTTGTTTCACTCAAAGTATCCTATTGATATGAATGGTCAATCATTTTCTAATATAACATTCAATGGGAAGAGATATGAATATATCAACAACATGACTCCACATTCTTCAAATGTTATTTCGAAAAGGATTGATTTGAAAGTAGATAAAATCTGTGTGATAGATTTTTTGAAGAATTTTTAGGAAGAAATTTATAAATACACCAAACATTCACATAGAGATCAATGGAAATACCTACAATTCAAACAATCCTGTGAAGTGTTTCCACCAGGGATAATTTTTCTGTAGTTGATTTTGCAGAGAATTACACATCCGCTGCACAAAAAGAAATAGAGAGTCAATATTATCATTATGATTAAGTCACTATATGTGTCCACATTCTATATAGACATGCTCAACGAAGTCTTCATAACATAGAAAGCACCAACGAAAATCGACATGTTATTAAAGAATATCACTTTTATATATGTGATGATCGAGCACATGACACACATTATGTACAACATTGTTTTGATAAATTTTATGACTCATTGAAATAACGCGAAATCAGATTCGATTGACATTGGATTTGGTCAGATGGGTGTGCAGGTCAGTTCAAATCTTCATGATCATTCTATTGGTTGTTTCATCTTAGTAAAAAATTAAACATTACACATTGTTGGAATTGTATTGAGACTGGTCATGGAAAATGAGAGTATGACGGTGCAGGTGCATGTGTAAAATGAGCACTTCGAAGGTATCAGATGAACCCTCATGCCGATCGATTTGAATCCGTGGATCAAGTTGTTGAATTGTGCAAAATGGCGCTAAGCCATGAAAATAATATGTCAAGGGATGTGTGTAGGTGTGTCTATATATACATGTTACACATGTACACATGACATTTTTATTCACATGTTCAAATTTATATCCAATCTTCAATCATTTTCTTGAGAGATTTTAAGTTAACAAGTTCTTGGCTTGTGCAGGTTTTTTTGGTATGTTGGAATCCAAGATGTAAATAGATCAATTCCATATGAACTCGGTACAATACATGGAACACGAAAAATGCATTTAGTTAAAACAAAATGCTATCAAAATGTGTTTGCATTTTATAGAAGAAATGAGTCTTGTTTTTGTTCAGTTTGTATAGAGGACACAAAATCCATAAAGATTTGCGAAAAAAAAAATGAAGAATATATTAAAGCTTGGAGACATACCAAACTTAATATAAAAGGGAAAATTCCACTTGCAATCTCAAAGGAGATTGAATAAAATGAAACTATAGTGTTAATTAATGGCAATAGAGTTTTTGATCTTGTTAGAGAAGGTAATTTTTATCTTTAATTTTTTTCAAATAACTTGTATATGTACTTGTGTGATAATCTAACTCGAACTATTTGTTGACCAATATATCCAATTATTCGTAGGAGATGTCTTTGTCATGCTTGCACCTGTAGACAGCATTGAAAATCTGAAATACTATTTTATGCAATGCACAAAACAAAAGATGAGGTTATTAGAAGATTTTGATGATAACGGTTTTATATATGAAAGATGATCCATTATATTGAAAGGATATTTTTTTCAAGAAACCCATCAAACCGATACTCATGTTCACTTTCAAGACTACCGGTCAGATGTCATAAGTTGTCAATATAGTCATTTGGTATGTGCAACGCACATAAAGTTAATAGAAGTTCAGTAAAAAAAAAGGTTAGAAAATAGAAAATGTCCAAAACCGATCATGAACGAATAATTGAAGATGGAATACCATTACGATTTCTTTAGACAAATGACATGTACATTCTAGAATTTTATATTTTTCATTAAAATTACACATATTTATGAATATCTAGGATTCTAGAATCATTTCCAGTTTAGTTTACTTTCATGGCCTATTCAATTAAGAAAAAATGTATTTTTGATGAATTATAAAGTTTACCAATCCTTATTTGCAATTTCAGGGAAGAACCTATAGATTGTATCTAGGGAACCTAAATTGACCTATACTTCGGATTATTATAATTTAATCCTACAAATTATCCAAATCATATACACATATGACTTAATGCATGTAACCAATTTACTAAATATAGGATTTGCGTTCATTATTTGCAATTTATTGTTCAATGTTTTTTCATATGAAGAGGATAACTTCATATCAAAACTAGGACCCATTTCCATGTCATTATAAGAGACTATTGATGGCTTAGAAAAACTTTAAAGACATCTTAAAGTGTATGATTAACATCCTAATTAAAAAATTCAAGGTAATACATGTATGATTATCATCCTAATTAAAAATTTTAAAGTCATCTTAAAAAGTATTAATTTTAATTATGAAATTGTGAATTTTGATTCCAAAAGTGTTGATATTATATTAAATTGTTAAATTTATGCATTTAGATTTCAATATCTTGAAGAAAATTGAAATAGAAATGTGTTTGATGAACATGTAACAAGTTACTTATATTCTACACATTAAACATAGTTTTCATGGAGTTTGATTGAAAAAAACTTAAGTTGAAAACAAATTTGATTTTGTGGCCTGATAACAAAAAATAAAAAATAAGAGGTCATCTATTAAACATTGGCTTGTTGCACTTAGATTTTCATAATTATAATTGAATTAATGGTAGGGGTCATATTAATGGCATTAGTGAATACTTCCAATGTGGAGAGGATTGATAATTTCCATCAACCATTTTCTACCCTTACAAAAACAATTTATATCAATATAAATTTTAATGAAAATCGCTTACTTATATTAAAGTATATTTTAATTTTACATATTAAAATAGGTTCTAATACTTCCAATATGCAGAGGATTGATAATTTCCAAATCAACCATTTTCTACCATTTTTCAATACATAAAAATTTATATCAATAATTTTTTTAATGAAAACCGCTTACTTATATTAAAGTATATTTTAATTTTACATTCTAAATCATGTTTTTATTTCAATTTGTATTACAAAGTACACATTTTTATTTCACATTTGATTGAATAAATATATTGAAATCTAAAAAAGAAACCAAAGACTAACATAACCAGTTCAGTGTTGGACTGTCATTTCATTGTGAAATTTCATAAAAAACTATAAAATTTGATAACTTGTTTCAACTATTTTCAACCATATTTCCAAATCAAACAAAATATAAATTATAAGTTAGAAACTATAATTTGATAACTACCCAGATTTCTCATCACTACACAATCATCTCCACACAGAATCAACTCTACTTCACATAGTACAATGATGTTTATACAATAATGTTTATAAATAAAATGAAATAAAACATTTTTAATTTCAGCACAATATCGTAAAACATAGAATAACCTTTTGAGAAATCAAATATGGGACAATAAATTGATATTTTGAGTTCCAAAAATATCCTCTCTCTCTCTCTCTCTCTCTCTCTCTCTCTCTCTCTATATATATATATATATATATATATATATATATAATCAAAGTTTGAATAGTTACACTGCCAAATACATAGGTTCCACGTCCATTTTAGGATGATAATGAAAACTAAGAAATTTAACTCCAAAATTCTGGACTTTAAGCCATGTCTTTAAGATATATCACTCCATACCTGCAAAAGAAAACATAATTCAAAAATTCAAAATTTACAATAAAATATATATACAAATTTAAAATAAATTGTACACATGTACCGTTTTAGATAAATAAAACAAGTTGTGATTAAAGAAAAGTTGACATACATACCAAAAGAATTAAGTCTCATCCTCCAACATACTCATTTCCACCAAATATAATGTAAATATATTTTTCACCAAATATAATTTAGACATCGGTAACAATAAAAACAATAATAATAAAAATAATACATATTAACATATATACTTTAGCTAAATATTAAATAAACAATAAGAAATAATAACATACCCAACCAGAGTTAAATAGATTTAAGATTTTTCCTGTCTTTTTATTACACTTTTTTGGCACTTTTTTAAACCAAAATTCCATCACAAAGTTCCAAAACTTCCAAAATAGTTACTCTCCACATTAAGCATACACGATTTAAACAATTTGTAAAATCTTATCTAAAATCTTAAAAAAAATTAAAGAGAAAAATTGTGTTCTTGGTAAGAAATTTTTGTGTTCAGAGTTAGATAATAATCTGAAAATAAATATAGAACTCTGTATGAAAAAAGTTCACAAATCTCCATATTAATTCATTCTTCCAATGAAATACTTATCTCCTTGTGGATAAAGTCCCAAATCCTTCAGGTGAAATTCTCATCCCAGGTAATCTTATTTGATCTTATTTACCCAACACTAAAATACTAATATCCTCAGCAATAAAATACTTATTTCCTCTTCTGCAGTGGTCATATAATCAAATTCCATAATGCCCTTTCAAATTAAAGGACTCATAAATCTCCATATTAATCCATTCTTCCAAGAAATTATTTATATCTATGAAAGTTTACAAATCTCCATTTTAAAAACCATTCTTCCAGAAGATACTTATCTCCTCTTTCTGTGGTGGAATAGATCTCATATAATATTTCATGTACATGAAGAAAACACAAATCTACACATATATTAAATCATTCTTCAAAAACCATTTAAATCTTTCATCTTTGGGATATATTCATATTACTTATAATCAAATGCTCTTTGAAATTATATGTGAGTTATCTCACATATACTATGTGTGAGATAGCTCAGATATACTATATGTGTGAGCTAGCTCATATATACATATATGTGAGCTAGCTCATATATACATATATGTGAGCTAGCTCAGATATACATATACATAGCTTATTTGTAAATCTACTTGAATGTTGGTTTTTGTGGTTAGTAACCAATTTAGTTAAGAGTTTGACAATACCATGGCAAGAAGGAATTCACTTCGTTGTATGAAGAAAATACAAATTTCCATACTACGCCATTCTTGGATAAGAAGGCAATGAATGCAATCGAAGAAAATTTAGAAACTTGTCCTTTTCTGATGTGGGATAGAGTCTGTTCTCAAATAATCAAATGTTCAAGTTCAAAATTAGGTCTTCATCATGATCTAAACTTAAATAAGTTTGAATGTACCATTTAATACAACAATAAGCTTATATGGGGGTTCTATATATTTCAAAATAATTGATCAAAGCCTTGAATAGGAAAGGCTAAACTAAAAATTTGAGAAAACAAAAATTTGAAAAAAGTAAAAAATATAAGCTTATTCAACAAAAATAAGCTTGAACACTTTTATATAAAACCCCAACATAAAAGAAACTTAAAACTCACTAATGTGCAATGAACATATATTTATAAATCATCATGAATGGACACATCCTTCCCAGGTATGGATGCTTCCTTTGCTTCCTCCTCAATCCAAATCTCCTGCACTCTCTTCTTCACATTTTTTCAAGCACACTCTCAGGTACTCTCTTCTCCACATTATCCTTTATAACAAATTTCAAATTTAAAAATTTGAAAAATAAATTTAAATGATTTTAACACATTAAATTGTAGTTTTAAATTTTGAAACATGAAATGCATGTGATGTGCCAACCTATGATTCAATAAATTAAATGTTGTTTAAGACATTCTTCTTTTAAATTAATAATTTAAATGACAATTTGTAATTTTAATACATAACTAAATTTGTTTTCAACATGCAATTATACCTGTGAACTCCCACCCTCTTCAAACTCTCCCAATGAGAATTGAGACAAGCATGCCCAAGTAGTAGGAGATGGAATAGAGATCTGTGAACAACACAACTAAGAACTAAATCTAGGATTCAATGTGTTCACATTTATACAAAATTATAAATGTCATGTTGTTGATCTTATTCAAAAGATTGGAGATTGGATAACTAAAGTGCTAATCTATGGATATTAGAAAACACATACCTTATTCAAACCATCCAAATTTAAACTTGTGGAATCAAGTCCCCTATTTATTGTAGATTCATTTAACATATCTCCAAATTGCAATTAATGACAATAACAACTCAATTATTTCTATAGATACAATGATATGTATCTATATCTAGAATTAGAAGTAAACTATCCTAAAATGCATCAAAAATTTACTAACTAGAACACATATTAATCTGTTGTTCGATTCATCATTCTAAATGACCTCCTTCCAAGCATCATGATTTTTTTTTCATACTCCTTAAGATATTCTACTGACATGGTATCTAACTCTGCATCTGTTTTATAAACAAAATGGCTCAAGAATTGGCTTCCGCTTGCTGACGGTTCAAACCAACATCAACACCATAAAAGATCAATTCCAATTTTTCCCCAATTACATTCCTAGCCTCTTTGCCAACCTATGATGAAGCTCACAACTCTGACTGTGAAGCAAATACTTATGTTGGGTGAGATACTAAAGGTCGTGGAGGCCTCTGCAATGTCTCATTTCGATATGCCTCTTTTCGATCATATGTCCATCATTTACCATCCCCATAATAATCGAATGATAGACTAGTATAATCAGGGTGCATGTCCATGAAAAAATATGCATAAACGTGTCTAGAAAAATAATATGGAACATCATCGTTCTACGACAATTTCTCATATGCTGTCAAAAATCTATTATATAGATGTCATGTTATGTTGGGGTGCTTAAAATATTACACCTTCAACATATTTCACTTTGGCCCACCTTTGAAATTGAACATTGAAATTGCATTTTCTTTTGAAACTTTATTCTTTACTGCGTCTCATTTATCAAGGCCCATCACCTCTGACTTTCGTTGCCTCATCAAATCGATAAAACTATCAGTTGTTGGCCCCATCTTTTGATATGCGTCCATAAAGTTTTGCAATGAATGAAAAACAATATGCAAACTTTGTTTACTCTCCCGAGGGAGATCCAAGATCCTCAAATCATTTTCCAACCTAATTTTAACACCTGATCATTGCTCAAGGGTCATTGCTTCAATAATCCCTTCACAGGGAAGCTCATCGTCAACATCTGAAGGATAGGTGGATGTAGGCGTGTAATATTTTGTTTCTTGATAACGCCGCGTCCTAAATCTACCTTCACTCTCTTCACCAACATTATAATTTTCATGACACCCAATCTCTCTTTCATTGTCTTCCCTCACTCTAAACTCATTGTATACACACACATTTGAAAGTAATTACAACATTTAACATGACATAAATTTAAATACACAAAAATACAACAAAATAAACAAAATCAAAGAAAATTACCAAAAATATTTTCTTGTCTTGATGTATTCCCTACATTCTTAGGTGTAGGAGTATCAATGCGTAACCTATGTAACAAGGACATGTCCATATCACTTTCTTGAGCACATTCTTGAGTTGATCTATTCACAGACTCGTTTGATAATCTCCTCTCACGAGATTGTCGTTGGTCCCTCAGAGTCTCAATCGAGGAACGAGTTCCTCTTCTTCCTCCTTGGGATAGCCTAGAGCGTTTGCGAGGAATGTTTGGAGACTCATGTTTCAACATCTTTCTTCAATATCTATTCTTTGGAAATTCATGAAAATTTAATCACTAGACAAGTACGAGTTAATATCTCCAACATTGACCAACAAAAATTATGAAGAAAGGAAAAAAGAAAAAGAAAAAATTAATAGAAATGTTCTTTATGTTAGACACCATTATAATAGGGTGATGCATAATTCCACTACCCATTCCCATTTCAATTATATTTTGGTTTCTTACTATTATCACAAATAACCTTGGTAAATCCACCAAAAATGGAAACAATATTTAGACGATAACATATTAGGACATAAAGTAGATGAAATGCTCCAAAAGTACAAGTGGAAAGGCAAAGTCACAACATGAGAAGCACTTACTATGATGGAAACACATAATATATGAAGAGTACATGGGTCAAAGTCTGGTAATGGAGTAGCAGTTGTCTATATGGGAAATCATATTTCATGCATCCAACGAGTATAGAGCACAATCCATGAAAATCAACGATTAACTTTATGCCATGTTTGGTTGGATGGAATAAAGATGCCATATAATTAAATTTTAAATCGATGAAATCATTACTTTATGATACAGTGACAAATTACTTGGGTTTTCATCGAATCAAATATTTGCTAGCTAAGATGCAACATAAAGCCGTGGTCGAGGTCAGATAGAAGAAGAAGTTGAAAATTATACTCACGTCCATTCGAAAAAAATTCCATATTGTGGTGGAAAGGAGGAAGTTGTTGCCATGTTTCGTCACAAAATAGAGCATTGATTCCATCCTTGACTTCCCAAAAACAATGAGTGTGGACAATATCTTTATTTTTCTAGACATTGTTCCATATTAAGGAGCTTGAAATATTTCTTGAAAGTATGATCAAGTCCTGAGGATCTATGAGAGGGTAGTAGTTCTTGCACCAAAGGAGGGCCCACAGAGTATTCTTTGATGTCAAGAAATGCCACCATGTTTTAGCTCGACAAAATGAGCTGGGGACATCTGAATATTTGAGAATGAGTCCTTGTTTGAGGTTAGGGAGACTGAGCTTGTCCAAGTGACTAAATCCCATTTCTTTTCTTTGCAACCCACCCCACATAAAGAATATTTGGAGGTTTCAAACAACTTTTAGGATCGCTTTGGGAGAAACCATGGATGAAAACAAGTAAAGAGGAATGGATTGAACGATATACTTGAGAAGGACCAGTTGTCACGATGCATTGAGCATTCTGAAGGACCAATTAGAGAATTTTGTGTTCATTCGAGAGAGAAGGTCCCCCCATGATGAATTTCGTAGTCTATTTTCAATGAGAAGGAACCAATATATTTTGATGGAAGAGAGCTCCTTTGGAATCCAAGGATCCTGTAGATTTAAGCCTGTACAACAGAGGTAGTGTGAAAGAAAAAAAACTGAGATTTGAGATATTGATAGTGGTAATTGATGAGTCCATGAAATATGAAAGGACTTGTTGGATAGCCTTGGCTTCTCTCGCTGAAATTGAGCCATGAAAATAGTTTCATCAACAATTTTTGATGGGAGATGGGATGTTCCTCATCGTAAACACACAAGAATTCATTTTATTTTCTGCCACATTTGTTTTGATGTCTCTGCCAGTATTTTCATCCATCAAGATGAAGACGAAGGTCGAGAGGGGATCGCTCTACCTGACACCGCTGGAGGGGGAGAAAGTAGAAGAAGGGGATTAGTTGAACATGATTGAAAAGTAAGAATGGAAGGTAAGGGAAAGTAATAATTTGATCTAGGCAGGGGAGAACCCAAAGGCACGAAGGGTATGATGAATGTCTTTCCAACTCAACTTGTTGAGGGATTTAGACATATCCAATTTTAAGACCATACCGAGGGTTTTGGAAATTTTTAGAGAGTGGATGACCATGTGGAAAGGATAACCCAATCCAATATTTTTGTCCCCTCCACATAGCTTGTTTGTTTTAGAGAAATCAGAGAGGGAAAAAGAAATTTTAGTCGATTGACTATGAATTTAGTGATGATTCTGTAGACCATGTTACATAAGGAAATTAGGCAAAATTTGTTGGGGTTTTCTACCTTGTATTCCTTCGGGATGAAGGTGAGGAAGGTTATATTTAGATCTGGGATAAAATTGGAGTGAATGTGGGAGTATTCTACTAAGTCCCATGTGTGCCACTTTATGATGGGACAACATGCTTGAAATAAATCCGAAGTAAATCCATTAGGACCCAACGATTCTCCTTTAAGAGTGTCAAATAATACTTTCTCAGCTTCCTTTGGAGAGATGGGACACATGAGGGAATCGTTCTATGCCAGTGAGACTAGCTGCAGGATGTGTTGAGTAATTTTTTGAATAGTCAACCTTAACTTTGCTTCTAGTTCAGTGAGTTGATCCTAAAAGAATTTGACTAACTCTTATTCTATGTTATCATGTTCTGTCGCACTCTTTCCCTGTCTATATTTTGAAGAGGTGGTGTGATTGTGACGACTTCATTGAATGATAGATCTGTGGAAGAATTTTTTGTTTTCTTCTCGTCTTTGAGAAAACAGATTCTAGATTTCTTTTTCCAGAGCAGTTCCTCTTGTTTTTATGTTTCATTAATTTGAGATTGTATTTGATTATCTTCCTTATCAGTTGTTCTATGCAGCCTTCACATATGATGGCTTGTTGGACTTGTTCCATCTAGGAGTCTATCTCTTTTTTTCCGTGGAAAATATTCCCAAATTCCTCTTTGTTCCATATTTCTAGTTTTTGTTTGATATGATTAACTTTCTAGTGAAATATGTACATAGGTGATCATGAATAAAGGTTTCATTCTTCCCACTAGGATTTGATATTTTTCTAGAAATTTGGATGTTTAAAACAAAAAATTTCAAAGAGGAATAGTGGGATGAGAGGGTTTCCATGAAGGTCTAAATTTAACATTATTGGATAGTGGTATAAGCCCCTGTAGGGAAGGATGGAGGATGAATGATGGAAGCCAACTAGAAAAATAGATTATGAGGCTAGAAAGTGATCAAGTCTCGAAGACACTAGTTTTGGCCTCTTCTATAGGTTTTCTAGATGTGAATGTCATTGATGGTTGAGGGATTGGATGGTATCAAGAAAGGATTAGGAGTCATGGTCGAGCCTTCTTATGACTCCTTTATTTTCGTTCAGAGAGGTAATTATGTTGAAGTATCCACCAATAAGCCAATGATAATTATTGATGATGGGGTTGTAGGTGTTGAATGGAGTCAAGAAAATGAAGCTTTTTAGGGATAGAGTCGGGACCATAAAAATTAGTGAGAAAGTGAGTTTGATAGGACCATACAAGTTGGAAGGGAGTTGTGAGGAAGCACTTGGTGGTAAAGAAGTTGGAAAAAGTTATTTTAGCAGGGTTCTAGATAAGGGCAAGGCCTTCTGCTACTTTGTGTGCATATAAGACCATAGCTTGGGGTACCTGCTAGATGCAAGAGGAAATGGTTTGAATAATGACTTGGAGGTATTTAGTTTCTTGTATCATTACTATAAAGGGATTATCCTGGAGGATTTTTTGACTGAGAAGCCCGTGCCTGGTTTTACAATTAAGGCCTTTGATATTCCAAGAGATGACCTTCATGAGGAATGTGGGGGGTTGGGTAGGAAAGTGTACTTCATCGAGGTAAGTCAACCTGAGTTAACCAGAAGCTGTCCCAGATATTTAAGAATTTGTTTGTTTCTTTGCCTACCTCTTTTTATTTTTCTTTAGGTTTTTAGGTTGAGTAGAGGAAGAGGATTTAATTCTTGTAGAAGGAATAGAGGGCATACCTTTTGTTTTTGTTGTTGGGTTGATAAGAATTTTATTGTGAACCAATGAGTCCTTTAGAAGCTGAGCCTATTGCTCAATGATTGAGTTCAAGTCTTTTTGCTGGTAGGAAAAAGAAATGGAATCTAGGTCGAGATCCCCAAGGTCCATTTCCTTGCCATCATATGAGTCAGGTTATTCTGATGTGGCCTCCAACATGTATTCCTCACCTTCATGATTGATTGCAGATTAGCTTAGCTTATTACCATTGATTGCGGATTATCTTATCTTATTACCATTGGTTTCCATTACTTGAATATGGATTAGTACAAAACTAACTATGAGTACAACTTCTTGATATGAGTCTAATGTATCTGATAAAGAACTATTGATTACACTGGTTTGAATCTCTCATTTTGTAGTAGCCAATGATATTGCTTCCCATTAATTCCATATCATTCCATACTGTGAATCTCATCTTGATACCAGAAAAATCATCACTATAAGGAAGTAAGTCCATTGAATAGGGATACTACTAACCTCTTCCCTATTTGTCTAGTTACAGTTAAAGGTTGTTGTATGAGATATAACATAGGGTCATGAAGAAAACAACATGACTGTTAACTATAAAGGGCAGTATATAATAAGAACTAAAGGCAATGGTTTAACATGTAATACAAGGGGAATAGAACCATTCCATTACTATGATATCAGTAATATAAGAAAAACTTAGCTTAAGGTTCAACAAGGTGATAGCATGTTACCTATTTACCATAATCAATACATATTGTGATATTTATCTTATCTCTTATTAACTACATGGGATATCACTAGAAATCAATGGCACTAAGTATCAACACTTGTATTACACTTGTATGTGATTCCAATGCTTGTGTCATAAGATATTACCCTTATTTTCACCTATCACCATTATCGAGTAGTGTGTATATTCACCTTATTTCCCTAATCAACACTGTGGAATAGTGATAAGTAGTATGTGTTCATTACATATAGCTTAGGTATTACTTCAATATCAACGTGGTTATTGTATACAGTAAGCGTTACTTAGTGTTATATATGGTTTATATGTAAGTTCAATCTCAAAGATATGATACTAGTTCAATGGGTATAATCAATACAGATCCATATATTATGCATATTACTTAGTTGTATCAATACAGTTAAAAGTGCTATCTAAAAAACAGAGGCTCTATCTAAGCTATTCATATACATCACATGTGTTCACTTTCAATACTATGATTCCAGTCAAATTTGATTGAGACTAATATAGAAGTAATACTAGTATTATGCATACTAGCATTACCCTTTAAAGAATATTAGTATTATGCATAGTTAATACTATTCAATGGTAATAGTTATGGAAACAAGATCCACCCTTGTCAAAACAGAGCTCATATCTCTAATCCTTGTTGATCTCTTTGATTTTCCTCATATATGCACTGTTCATTTCCTTATATTCCCATATCTATGGTATGCTCATATAGTAAAGCTTTGCATAGTATGAAAAAAATAAGGCAGAGAGAATACCATGCAATCTGTAACTAGTATTTGTGTCATATTAGTGTAAATACAAAGGGTAATAGATCACCAAAGTTAATGTTGAGGTCTCATAGAGGGATTTTTGTGGTCTCATATCATATTATCTCATTACTTCATCATGTTCAACCCTATACAATTAGTTGTTATGATTAAACAACAAGTTTGATTCATGTTTTTGTACACTTACTTTATCGCTATTGTTTCCATGATATTGAGTTTGTTAGACTAGCTAATACACTAATCATTATGTTGTAATTAATGGGAAACATACACTTATAGGGAGAATACATGGAATTGTAACTCGGCTTAAAGATGGTATTGTAATCAAATCTATTACTATAATATTAGATACATTATATGTCATGATATATTAGTAATAACACATATGATAAGATGTATACCATTTCCTATATATGTAAAATGGATCTGTATTAATTAATGGTAATTCTTATATGATTTAGGTAGTCTATGATTACTATATGTTCACTAGTATGTACACTATAACTGGGAGTGATGTCCGTCTTAGATATGACATATGTCATGATATATTAGTAATATCGCATATGATAAGATGTATACCATTTCTTATATATGTAATATGGATCAGTATTAACTAATGGTAATTCTTCTATGATTCAGGTACTCTATGATAAAGATATATTCACTAGTATGTACACTATAACTAAGAGTGATGCTCAACTGAGCTCCAAGTAATACAAATGATTTAGGGAATTACAATGGAATCAGATTAGGCATAGGATAGTTAGAGATCATAAGCTAAAATAAGAAAAGACCTATCATATTTACATAATATAAGCATAGTCATGGTCACATTGTATTACGATCGATCCTAGTTATATGAGCATAGTGACCAATGCTCTTCTATATCAATTCCACATGTTATAACTATCATATATTATGGGATTCTTTATACTTTACTCGTATTGAATAGTCTACATAGAACTATTACTATAAGAAATACTATAACTGTACTAGTAGCATCATTAACACAGGTCTTACAAAGGGTATACTCTTATCCAATACAGATCGTTTTTACTTACTCTGATTAAGAGAGAGCTAAAGCAATGGAATCAACTTCATATCTTACCCGTATGAGCTTTGTGAATATTACAATATAGTTAAGAGTGTGGAGTCTGAGTCTAAGGTATAGGCCACTAATATCTGCATGATATTATCTCTACCACCCTATATCAGAGTATGCATATCAATTCCCCTTGTTCACATGTTACCATATCCACCGGTAAATCTCAGCCAACTCATCGGGTCTGGTATTACTAGTATATATACCATATAAGCAGTATATTCATGTTATATGTAATGGTATTAGTTAATGTCTATCACCTATACCTGCCAAATTGACTCCTATTATGTGCTAGATGTTACTGTGTTCACTAGAATAAAGGTCAATGGAAGTAATACTAACATAGAATTATAAATCACACTACAACTCGTACTTTGAATTACAACAAGAGAGAATAGAGCTATACATGGTGTGTTTCATATTAGTTGAGATCAAGTTGTTATTATGATAGCTTACATGGTTTGATTATTATTAGTATTAGTATTGATTTAAGTTATATTGCCTTTATTAGGGAAACTATGTATATGGTGTGTACAACTTGTTCAGATAAAGAACAGATAGCTATGGGTTTCAATAAGGACATAAAATGTGAATCTTAAGCATATCATAGGTAAGAGGTTGGTTAATTTGAACAAGAAAACATAGCCCTTACTAACATGAACTTAATATAACATGTATGATCGTAACTATCAGATAAACAAAAAACTGATTAGAATGATTATCATTAATATGTATATACCTTTATCGTAACCATGTATTAGTCTGTAATTCTCATAGTGTAACACATAGCCTTACTAAGCTAAGGAACAGGGTCGAATATGGCCATGTCCATGTAGAGGGACAGGCTCGAATTTAGGCATGTCCCTGTACATGGACAGGGCCTCACATATATTATATGTGAACTAGGTCACATATATATTATATGCATGAGCTAGCTCACACACACACACACACACACACACACATATATGAGCTAAATGTTTAATTAACCCAAATATAAATTTTATTTTAAATCATAATTTCCCAATAAAAAAATTAAATTTCATATATAAAATGTTAGAAACCATAATTGTACATTGACTAGAAACAACAATTCCAAAATAATATAGTAAAAATCTATTCTAACATTTATAAGAATTTAGTAAACATTGCACCACAAGATTGGTGTCAATTTCGCCATGTAATAATCTTCTACTTTTGTATTATATTTCAACAAAGAATAACAAAATAAAAATCTGTTTTAACATTTATCAGAATTTATTAAACATTGCACAACATAATTGATTTCAAATTCACCATGTAATAATTATTTAGTTCTATATTATGTTTCTAATAACAAGAAAATAAAATATGAAAATCCATCCAATACAAATAATACAATCTCAATATAAAATTGTAAAATTACTAACTGTATATTTAAATCATTATCACACAATCTCGATATTTAAATCATTATAACACAATCTCAATGTAAAAAATAAAAAAATATTCACTAAATATTAATCACCACATCTTTGAGATTTGAAAATCACAACCTGTCTAAGGTATTGTTGCCACCATTTCACCTTGTTTTCACTAATTTTCAGTGGTCAACAATGGCCTAGGAATGAGGTCAGGGAGCTTGAACTTTTAGTGCATAGGAATGAGCCTACAAAATTTGCGAGCAATAGACCTTCCTAAGATCTCGACACCTGAAATTTCAGGGAACAAGTTGGTTCTCTATTCTTGGTGGTAGATGTTTTAATTGTCTTCTACTTTCTTTTGAACCTAAGTACTTCTCTTCTTATTTATTTTTGCATCTCAACCTAAATGTTGCCTTAGTAGAGACCTTAAATTTGTGATATTGGAGAACACCACAATAATTTTATCCTTTGTATATTTATTCATTCTAAATAAGTAGCAACAGTAGCCATGAATTTCAAATATTTTCATCAAAATGGATAGTGTTGGACCAACCAACCAACTAAGTTACTGTGTCAATAATGTTGGAAAAAAAATATACAGTTGAAATTGGGATTGTCCGAATTAGAAGTTAACAGACTTTGCATACATTTTGTATAAGAAACGTTTTTTTGCAGATAGAAACATATACAACCAAAATTGGGGCTGTCAAATGTGGATAAGTGTATATTTTAGAATATGAAGAACAATTGTTGTGTGTTCAAATTTGGGTAAGTGCATCTATTATATCATTGTGAAAGGGTGCATGAACAAACTTTGAAACATTATCCTAGGTCAATTTCACAAGAGTTGTTGAAATGTTTGACTTTCTAAATGGAGATGCAAGTTCAAATTTCATTTTTTACTTTCTTGAATCAATATGCAAGTTCAAATTGCATTTTTTTACTTTCTTGAATGAAGATGCAAGTTCAAATTTCATTTCTGCTATGAGCTTTCCATTGTGTTCTTATTAGTTTTCTTGGGTATCACTAATTCTTTTCTTTTTCCGAGTCTTCATACTTTTAAGCCCATCTTTGTTGAAAATGGAAGCTATATTGAATTTTGGAGGAATTGTAATTGGTATCTCAGTTCATGGCATTGGAGTTAGAAATCTGGATTTAAATTTGTTATTTCTTATCGTTCTATAAATGAGACATTGACATGAAATGTTCACCACTTGTGTCTTTTTGTTATAGTGCAAAAATACTATAACATATTTTAGTTGTGGGAATTATTGCAATGGACATTTTCCCCGTGTTTCAAGGTTTATTTATATCTATTGTATGCGATATTTTGTATATTTAAAACAGTTTGTTCTTCTAGCTTTGTAAATGAGGCTTTCACATGAAATATTGACATCTTTAATCAGTTTTGCTTTCAATGCAAAGTGATTGTTACATATTTTGATGTATCTATTCTGTAGGTTAAGAGAATGACTACAGTGAATATAATTCCTATGTTTCAAAGTTTGTTTCTATTTGTTGAGTGCTATATTAATGCATATTCTTCATCGTCGATGCATTCCTTTTCTTCCAGTTTTATTTATGTTGGTGAATGCTTCTTTATATCTGAAACAAAGACTCTTTATTGGTGAATATAAAGAGTACATTTTTCTACCTGCAAGGGGATTAAAGCACTAAATTTATCACATTTAAGATTGCAAAGAAAAATCTATCAAGACCGAGTGAAGAACGAAGGAAAATTTCAGAATCTAGAAGCAAAAGGGATTGTTGCATTGGAGACATTACGACTGTACATGGAAAAGGCACTTTGGATGGAAGTCGAGTGATGGGTAAGCTGACCAACTAGACATAAGGAATACCAAAGACATGGTCGATGGTTGACCAATGGTGCATCGACGTGTGTAGAATTGATTAATTAAAACACATATCTTTAAAGCACACACAAAACACATATATTTACAGTTAATTAAATTTATAGAAATTTACCCACAACTCCAAGACCCGCCCACAACTTTGCAACTCCAAGACCCACCCACAACTCTGACCGCCTGCCCGCTCGTTAATAGCCAGAAAACATAATAAACTAACAAAATCATGCCAACACTCACACTAACACTATCACCTATCGCCAACACTCACACTAACACTGTCACCTATCGCCAACACTCACACTAACACTATCACCTATCGCCAACACTCACACTAACGCTATCAACTATCACCAAGAACTCAGAAAAACCGTAATAGTCATGATGTGTGGGTAATATATAAACCTCTTTTCGGTCGAAAGGTCCTTTCATATGAAAATTTATTTCAATCGAAAATATATTTTGGATGAAACATTCTTTCGGCCGAAAGAACTTTTCGGTCGAAATATATTCCGGCCGAAAACATGTCACCGGATGAAAAAAATCTGTCTAACTAAAATTGTACATGAAAATAGAGGGCTTAGTCATAGTACCATTCGATTTGATCTTTTGTTTCTTCTTCTTCCTTATATGCTTCTATGTTGGCTTCCAAATACTGCTTTTGATATTCAAGATTTCATTTGATATTTATGGCTTCTTCTAGCCGAGTTCTTAAGTTCTTGATGATCTGTTGGGATTCTTCACAAATGTGAACACTTTCCTATTGTTTCATCAATTATTTCTTGAGTGACTTGTTTTCTTCTCTTAGTTCATCTAAAGCACTAATCAATTCTGATTCATAATTGTCTTCCTCTTCAATTAGTTTTTCTATCTCATTTCCTTCATTGCATACTATTTCAAGATGTCCATGTTTTTCATAATTAAAGAAAAACAACATACCTCTAGTGATTATGTACTCTTAATCTTCTGAATCTATTTGACATGGTGAACATAATTCTTCTTGATTTGTATTTGCATCTTCTTTGGCATTTTCTGAATCTGTGATGGGTGAAGAATATATGTCATGTAACTTATCCCAAAGTTCTTTCGCTGATGAACATTTACCAACCTTTTCTCTTACCAGATTAGGTAATCCTTCCCAGATGAAATCCATTGCTATTTTGTTATTCTTCTTCAATTCCTTCTTAGCTGTAGTCTTTTCCCCTTTTGAACTATCATATCCTGTAACAACTGATAGCCAAATATGATGTCCCTGTGCCTTTAAAAATACTTTCATCCTTCTGCTCCACATCTCATACTTAAAACAATTCTGACCATTAAACATTGGTACTCCATTCTCAGAATAATCCATGATATCCTCCCAGTGGTTAAATTGTTTCCTGAAGGAACCTTCTCTGATTCCAATTGTTGGATTACTGAGATGGGGGGTGAATTAGTAATAGAGAAATTTAATCCTTTTTCACCATAAAATGCAAGTGTTATATCAATGTAGCATTATCATCCAATAGTTGTAGAGTAAATCAACAATGAAAAAATGAGAAATCGCACAAATACATAGTACACCAGTGTTTTATGTGGAAACCCAAAGTGAGAGAAAACCACATAATGCCTTTTCTTATATGTCTTTAAGAATTAAATTCATTGGAAGCACCAACTTCATTTGTTTTCTAGCTGCAACTGGAAAGAGGCTCCAACCCCCTAGTTTCTAAGGCTACAACCCGAGGGAAGCTCGAACTCTCCAATTCTCTGTCTACAACCAAAAGGAGGCTACAACCCCCTATGTTTTCCTGCTACAACCGAAAGGTGGCTACAACCACCTATACTTTCCCCGTCCAACCGCCCTGACGTATAAGTAGAATGATGTAACCACTCTCACACTATCACTCTGAGATATATTGTTGTAAACCTGTACCAATCAACCTGCATCAAACAACCTGTACCCATAATGTGAACCATGCATCAACTTGTACCTCAACCTGTAATCAACTTGTACCATAAACAAGTGCATCAACCATGCACCAACCTATACCAAACAACCTATAATCAACCTGTACCATAAACAAGTGCATCAACAATGCACCAACCTATACCAAAAACTTGTAATCAACATGTACCATAAAAGAGTGCATCAGCCATGCACCAACCTGTAACTCAACCTGTACCATCAATGAATGTATCAACCATGCACCAAACTTGTACGAATAACCTGTTGCAACAACCTATCCAAACATCCTATCACAACAACCTATCTCATCAATCTTATCAACCGAATCATATCTAATCATCAATATCAATGACCAAGACAACTCTCAAATATGTTCATCAACCAAGGATAAGACAACAACTCATAATCATCACCAAGATCAATATGTGCTTCTAATAATATACCAATACAATTATGCTGCATCATCCATAAACCATGTGTCAACAATACTACTAACAAGTTCCTCCAACCATATACCAATTATGTACCAATCATGTATAAACTACTCATAAACTATGCATCATCAAGATGTACCAACATCATCAACTATACACCTCATGTATGTGCCAACTCATCAACTACTTGTCTCAACCATGTACCCAACATGTACCTCAACCAAAAGACCTCATCAATTTCATCATCCAAATCTGATTTGTAAATCTGTAATAGACCTGGTGTATAAGATCACATACCTGCAAACCTTCCTTAACTTTAACAACAAGAGACTATCATTTTCATCAAACTTTAATTTAGTCTCACATAACTAATTTTGGATTAGTCAACAACCCTAACTTGAAATAATCATAACTATGTAGCTGTCATGAATAAAGATGTAAAAATAGTACAAAATGTTCTTAAGTGTATTTAATGAAATTCCTACAGACTTCACTACTTGGAACCTCTCAGAAAAGGAGTTATAGCAAAAATGGCATACCTTGTTGAATTTTGGCTTATTGTAGAGAGCGAACTTGTAGAGCATGCCCCGCACATAATATTTGTTGTATGGATCTAAAAATTATACATAGAATAGTATAGGCTACACTCTAAAAAATATATTTGGTCTTACTGAATTGAGATCTGTTATGAAGAAGTTATGATATTTTTTACCCGAAACACATGTTTTAGACTAGTTTCAGGACTAGCCACAAACCCTATTTTCCACGACGTGTAACTCCAAAAATACAACGACCCACAAGCTGAAATTTGTATCATAGGTACTTGGATATGTTTCCTCAATGGCCTCCCAATTTCACGGTCTCAATCATTCTATAAATAAAGTTATTACGAAAATGGTGAGATGACTTGTAAATAACATACCTTAGAAAGCATCATCAAAAGAATTTATCCTCCCTTGAATTTTGGCCTTCTTTACTTCACCTTCCTTCTGAAATTCAGCTTAGATATCCTTTTGTTACCTCAATAACATGTAGATATTCAATATGCTCAAGTGTGATTAAAATGAGAGAGCCTTGCCTCTTATTTATACTTTCATGTAGCTTCCTCAAGGGGTTACCTTTTAACCATCTTAACTCACTTTCCTTATTTTAGGGTTAACTCAGTTCTAACCACTTGTCAACTTAGTAGTTTATCCATTAAATTTATTATTTAAATAATTTATTTTGTATTCAATTTGAATTATAGTACACTCATCACTTTACTTTATTATTTACCTACTAAAATCTCTTAAACCACTTTGACTACTTTGACCTTTTGGGGCTTCTAGATGACTCATGAAGGTTCTCCAACTTTAGATGGCCATAACTCTCTAACCATGAGGATTTATGTGAAGTTCCACATACCACTAGAAATTGCATGACATGTACTATCCATATAGAATATTCTTACCTCCAAATATACCAAAACTCATACCATTATACATTAAACAAACTTGGGTCCATTACCCAAACCTTTCTCCAACTTCACATGGCCACAACTCTCTAACTATGAGGAGTTATCTGACATTCCACATACCACCGAAAATGGCATGACATGTAATATACATATAGAATAGTATTACCTTAAAATATATTAAAACTCATACCATCATACATGAAATAACCTTGGGTCCATTTCCCAAACCTTTGTTCTACCGGAATCCGCTACTAGACTTTCTCCAAGGGTTGACATCAATCACTAAGGGTTGACATAAATATACAATATAACTCTCCACTGGTTAAAATAAATGACAACCAAAAATCCATACCAACATTTCATCAACTTGAGCCAATTGTCTAAAAGAAATGATGTGCTCTCAACCTGCACTAATTTAGTTCCATCACTGGAAGACCCGCTTGCTTCTGGGGTCTTGGAGTTTTTTTCTCTTTGGTTTTGGAGAATTCTCCAACCTATTCTTAGAAATATCCTAGCCTGGTATATCGAGGTCATTCCACCACCTCGATGGGATCCAAAATTCCTTGGTCGTTGGCCCCAAGCCCTCCTCCATTATACCCCATCTTCTTCATTATATTTAAGTCGATGCATGTAGTATGTTGTTCAAAGACTCCAAAAGGGATATCCAGATCAATGAAGAAAGAAAATAAGCATGGATCATTTACCTTCATTAAGGTCTATGACTTTCGGTCTTCTTCCTGAAATGTGGCTGACTGTTCCTCCTGGTGGGAAGGAGCGGTAGATGAGACTTCCAAGAAACCTCCTCGGTTACCTAGTGCCTGGATCACATCCTTTCTCATCTGACAATAGACACACCCATCAAAAATGTCATGATCAGATCCATAACTAAAATATTTATCATGGCCACAAGATGGCATCTTTACTGTCCCTGACATGGAGCCTTCTCCAGCTTGCACCTTCATAGTTTGTAGCTGCAACCATAACTTCTTATTTTCCTCTTCTGCAACTCGTAGCAATTTCTTCAACCCAACATTCTATGTTTTAAGGATTTGGTTGATCTCTTATAGTTCATTGACCCACGCCTTCTTTGGTGTCCTCTCCATCTTCAACACCTACAATATTTGTCAAGTGAACTCTAATACCACTTGATAAGTGTAATATACCAGATATAAAAAATATGCAGAACAGAAATAAAATGCTAGAAATGGCAGAATAACAGTAATATAACCAGCATAATCTCCACAATAACACAAAAACGATATAAGAACAACAACAGAAATAACACTTTAATTCAGAAATAAATGTTCACGGGCCTCTTAGAGGGGGAAACCTCCAGTCGAGCAGCGCTATGTTACAATAATTTCCAAGCTAGGGTTTTCATACCCTCGACCCTTATTTATACTAAATATGTCTATCAAGAGAAGCATCTAGAGGAAGATCCTTCTAGAAACAAAAGCTTCTATTAGGTCTTCTTACATATGCCTTATTCTATTTTATTGAAAGGCCTTATTAATATTGACCTTTATTACATCCAAATATATTGATCTACCTATGTGCGGGTTAGGACCCTAACATGTCCACCCCCTTAAAAACAACCTTGTCCTCAAGGCTTGAGATGTGGAAACTTCTACAGAATGGTAGCTGGTTCCCAAGTGGCATCTGTTCGAGTTGTATCTTTCCACTGGACTAGCACTTCCTTGATGGTTCGCTGACATAGGTGATGCTCACGCTGGTCCAAAGTTGCTTCTGGCTATATCCAAATGGATCCTTCTTCAGCTAACTCGGGAAGGTTGGTTTGAATTTGGCACCTAGTTCCAATCGCCTTCTTTAAGCATGAAACATGAAAAACAGGATGTAGCTTTGACTGACTAGGCAGAGCTAACTGATAGGCGACTTGTCCCACACGCTTGAGAACTGTATAAGGACCATAAAATTTGGGTACTAGCTTTTGGCACTACTTGGCCTTGAGGGAAGTTTGCTTGTATGGTTGCAGTCGCAGAAACACCTGATCCCCTTTTGCAAATTTCTTTTCAAAGCGACCTTGATCTGCTTGTTTCTTCATGCAATTTTGTGCCATGATCAAGTTCTCTTTAAGGGTATGAAGAATATCCTCTCAAACTATAAGTGTTTGGTCAACCGCCTGGACGTTCGAGGTACTCGGTAAGTATGAGAGAACTGAAGGTTGATTCTGTCGATATACCGCTTGAAAAGGAGTCATGCATGTAGTTGTATGGTAGGAAGTGTTGTACCACCATTCATCTAGGGGTAACCATTGAGCCCACTAATTTTTCTTTTCAGAGGAAAAACACCTTATATATGTTTCCAAACACTTGTTGACAACTTCCATTTGACCATCAGTCTGGGGATGATAAGTTGTTCTTAGATGCAATTGGGTGCCATGTATCTTAAACAGTTCTTGCCAAAAATTACTTGTGAAAGTTGGGTCACGATCAAAAACAATAGAGTGTGACATGCCATGAAGCTTGAAGACCTGTTCCATGAAAATTTGAGCCACCGTGGATGCAGTAAATGGGTGTTGAAGAGCGCAGAAATGAGCATACTTTGAAAGGCCATCCACAACCACCATTATGACTGATTTATTTCCCGATTTGGGTAAGTCGGTAATAAAGTCCATAGAGATATCCTTCCAAATAGCAGGTGGAATCGGAAGCGGTTGTAGTGTTCCTGGATATTTGATTGTTTATCCCTTCTTGCGTTTACACACCTCACATTTAGCGACAAAATTATGGATGTCCTGTTTCATACCATCCCAGAAGAAAGAACATTTGACCCTGTCATAGGTTTTGGTGAACCCAGAGTGCCCCACTATGGGTGTAGCATGAAGCTCAAAAAGTACCGTGGATTTAGTCTTTGATTGTTTACTTAAATACAAACGGCCTTTGTATTGAAGCTCATCCTGGAGCCAAGAGTACCCTGGGGGAGCTGGAGCATTGGTCTGCAATTTTTAGATTAGATGCAAACTTTTGGGATCTTGTAGCCATTTCTGGCGCACAACTTGGAGCCAATCTGGTACAATGAAGGAAAGGGAAAAAATGGATCTGTCTTCTTCATATTTTCGTGACACTGCTTCAACCACCACATTGTTTTTTCCCTTCTTGTAAATGATCTCATAATCATATCCAAAGTGCTTAGTCACCCATTTTTGTTTATCTAGGGAGGAAATGTGTTATTCCAGAAAGTACTTGAGGCTTTGATGGTCTGTCTTAATTTGGAAACATTGCCCCAAGAGATAAGGGCACCATAGATCAATGACATGCAGAATAGCCAACATTTCCTTTTCATAGATGGGTTTTCCCAGATTCCTTTCAGATAGTTTCCTGCTGGGGAAGGCCAAAGGTCAACCCTCTTGCATAAGGACAACACCGATTCCTTTCCCCGAGGCATGACATTCCAACACAAAGGTCTTTGTGAAATTAGGAAGGGCCAGAACCAGAGTGGTGCACATGGTCGTCTTCAAGGTTTGAAAATCTTGAACAGTGGTTGGAGTCCAAGTGAAAGAGTTATTTTTGAGGAGAGTCATGAGAGGTGTTTCAATCTTGCCATAATTCTTAACAAACTTGCAATAATAACCTTTTAAGCCCATAAATCCACGCAAGCTTTTGAGAGTCTTTGGGTGCGGCCAGTCGTGCATAGCTTCAATAGTTTTTGGATCCACCCTGATGCCATACTTTCCAACCAGATGACCCAAGTATTCTACTTCTAAGGCACCAAAATCACATTTAGACTATTTCAGGAAAAAAATTTGTTGAGAGAGTAGATGGAGAACTCGATCCAAATGAGTAAGATGAACTGTCCAGGTTTTGATATAGATTAGGATATCATCAAAGAAAAATAATACAAAATGATGGATAAAAGGATGGAAGACATGATTCACGAGGCTTTGGAAAGTGGAGGGGGCATTACATAAGCCAAAGGGCATGACCAAAATCTCATAGTGGCCCTCATGAGTTAGAAAGGACGTCTTGGGAATGTCTTCCTCCTTCATACATATCTGGTGATAGCCCAAGTGAAGATCAAGTTTAGTAAATAATTGGGCACCACTCAATTCATCCAGGAGGCCATCAATGACAAGAATGGGAAATTTGTCTTTAGTGGTCAGTTTGTTGAGGGCACAAAAGTTAGGACACATTCTCAAAGAACCTTATTTCTTCATGACCATGACTACAGGAGAAGATTAAGGGCTCGTACTAGGGTGGATAATGCCTGCAGTAAGGAGTTCCTGGACCATTTTCTCAATTTCAATTTTTTGTGAAAAGGGGTGGCGATACAGATGGATATTGGGAGGAAGGCTTCTAGGTACAAGGGGAATGGAATGATCATGAACATCGCAGGAAGGAGGGAGTCCTTGGGGAGTGGAAAATACCATTTGGTGTTTAGAAAGGAGGGCTTGGAGGTCTTCCGGCAGCAGGGGTGTCTCTATTGCTTGTATGGCATGGAGTTGGGCAATGAAACTAGAATGACCTTTTTTGAGAAGCCTTTCCATGCGATGGGAACTAATGACCTCTGGTGAACCAGCCGTGATGCCTCATAATTTATATTGGTGGCCTTCCTGGTTGAATTGCATGGTTAATTCCTTAAAATCCATGAGAATGGGACCCAAAGTCCTTAGCCATTCTGCACCCAACACAATGTCACAACAACCCATGTCGATAGAAAACATATGGGATTTTAGGTGGTAGTCACCGATTTGGAGATGCACATTTTCACAGCGCCCTCCACATTTCATGGAACCACCATTGGCAATCATGAATTGGAAATTGTTGATGGTATGGATGTAGCAATGAGTTTCTTGGGCAATGCGGTGATGAATAAAATTATGGGTGCTTCCACTATCAACCAGAATGATGACCTTCCGATGCTTGATGTAACTGATTAAATTGAGGGTTTGGGGGGCGAAGAAGCCAGTGAGAGCATTGAAGGAAATGATCGGTTCCACATCAGGAGGGTCTGAGGGAGGGGTTATGTCAGTGATTTCAGGTGACTCAGGCATAAGGGGAGTTTCAACATCCTCTTCCGAAATATCCTCAGATATGACCATAAAAAGATTTTGTTCCTTACACTTGTGGCCTAGGAAATATTTGTCATCACAATTATAACAAAGGCCTTTGAGTTGGCATTCAACCATTTTAGCCCTGGTCAATTTTTGGATCTTTAATGGGGCGGCGGGAGTAGTGGTATTTACAAGTTTAGGGCGAGGGATAAAGGAGGGTTTACGGTTTTGAGAGGATACAACTTGTTGTGCTTCTTTAGATTTCTTAGTAGCCTTCACCCAACTCGAAGGTCGAGCCATGAGGACTTGGGACCGAATATCCTCCTTGAGGCCACTTATAAAACACTCTCGAAAGAAAGCATCATTCATGCCCTCTATTCGAAAATCCAAGCGCTCAAAGGCATCTATGAAGTCTTCTACTATTCCTTATTGTTTCAAATTTGTCAAATGGCCCAAATGGTTGGTGTCAGTGTCAAAGTGTTCAGAAAGGTCAGTCACAAATTGGGTCCAAGCAATATACCCTTGATGAGAATTTTTTCTCCATTGCCACCATTGCCAACGTTCTTGATCTAGATGGAGAACACCATATAGGAGTTTGGCCAAGTCATCTGTAATGTTGTATAAAGAGAAATAATCTTCCATTTGGGTGACCCAACTAGTGGGGTCTGAGCCATCAAATTTGGTCACATCCACCCGCAAAAGGCGTAGGTCATGTTGAAAGTGATGGGGCTGAAAGGTATGGGAATGGGAGGAATGTTCACCTTCAGTATTTGGAGGTGCATCAGAGAAAGGGTCATCTGTAGGGATATTCAGTTTGGTGCAGAGTGATGCAAAGACAGATTCAAGTTGGGTGGTCAGTTCTTGTTTGAATTCCTCCATTGAGGATTGCATGGTTGTATGTATGGTTGTATTGATGGATGAATAGATGGAGGCAACAATAGCATTGAGTTGTTTCACTTCTTTTTGGGTCTTGAGGAAACCATATTGCAAGGTGTTGAAGTGAGATTCCAGGTCTTGGCTATGAGTATGGGCCATGAGAATGGGTGAACTGAAAAGTGGCGGGCAGGGTCAAAAATTTTGTCGAAAAATGATATCGATGAATGTGATAAGTACGAAGAGATGAATCCAATGGAACGGGTCTCAAATAATGGTGAAAAAATTTCCTTTCACTTTTTTTTTTCTTTTTTTACACCTGCAGATTTATACTCCGGTCTAAAGAATATTGTAGCGATGAAATCCCCAAATTATTAACTAGAAAGAAATGTGTATTTACTTGGCAACCCGAACACAGTTGCGTGGCAATAGATCTTGTCTGTTTTAATTTGTTTATGTTTCTGACCCCCAACAGTTAGGTATTCAAGGGTTCTAGAGACAAGGGTTTGCCCTATGTTATAGCTCTTTGATATACGCACGGGGTCCAATAGTATTACTCAGCCCAATATCTCAGGGCACTAACTAAGGAGGATAGACTGTGCCTTAGCCGTACTACCTGACTACCCAGGTACTAGAGAGTATCTTCCCGAGTTTTGTTCTCGATGGAACTATAGCAGTCAGGCGATCGATCAATTTATCTAAAGAGGGCTTCAAGAAATCTAGGCCGATCCATAAACAGGTGTTGTCTGATGCACTACCACTCGAAGGGATACCCACAGGGGTTACAAGGGTGGCCAATAGATGTGCACTTAAGAACCACTTGTATTTCCTACATGTATGAATCCCTCAACCACGAGTTTATGCGCGTAACGACAGATCTTTGTGGCTTAAAGACGTCGGAATACGTCTCTACCCTGAAAAAAATAAAATTCCCACAATTTCTGCCAAGGAAAGTGCTCTGATACCACTTGTAATATACCATATATAAAAAGTATGAAGAAAAAAAATAAAATGCTAGAAATGGAAGAATAACAGTAATATAACCATCATAATCTCCACAATAACACATAAACGATATAATAACAACAACATAAATAGCACTTTGATTCAGAAAGCAATGTTCACGGGCCTCTTTGAGGGGGCAACCTCCAGTCGAGCAACACTCTGTTACAATAATCTCCAAGCTAGGGTTTTCATACCCTCGACCCTTATTTATACTAAATATGTCTATCAAGAGAAGCATCTAGAGGAATATCCTTCTAGAAGCGAAAGCTTCTATTAGGTCTTATTACATCTGCCTTATTCTATTTTATTGAAAGGCCTTATTAATATTGACCTTTATTACATCCAGATATATTGATCTACCTATGTGCAGGTTAGGACCCTAACAATAAGAGCCGAGGGTGATATTGTTACCAATTATTCTTTGTTCTTATGTCACTCCTTGAAGGGTCAGTTTTCAGATCATTTTTATTGACTTGATTACTTAACAAGGTGACATTGAAGTTTTTATAGGATTGAATCCAAATTGAATTAAAACTTGGATAATCAACTTATTACACTTCATGTATCATCACTTAAATATTCCAATACTTAATTTGGTGAAATAAAGGAAATCATGATGAATATGAATTGAACAAGAACACAGAGAGATAAAAAATCACATAAAAGAGACAAGACATCACTGCGTGATAACATAGTTCTCCCCATATGGGATAGGTCTCTGGAATTTTCTCAATCGCTTAGCCACTTTATTTACTCTTTAAAAAGATGTGTCTCCTTTACAACTAAAAGGGAGCAGTTCCACTCCCAATGACAACGTGAAAGAGGGTGTTCTTATGTATAAAGAACAATTTCTTATAATGTATGGAAAAATATTTCATGAACATGAGGCACTCTCCATGGATCATCCACGGGTAAAAATCTCACAAAATTATGAAAAAATAATGAATAATCCCATCAATATGAATCAAGAGTCATCTCTGGTTCTACTGATCAGATCCAACCACAAACACAATCATCTCATATGTATCGAAACTTCGAGACTTTTGACTATAATATTGGCTACCTTCTGACAAAGTGAAAAAATTATCTCTTCTGCATTGAACAACCTTGGTTTACATGAAAGGGTGAAGAGATGAGGTTTCCTGCATTAAAATGGGTTTTTCTACCATGTTACAACTCTCCATGCTCTTTGAAACCTATAGCTAGCATACACTTGTTGCAACATCTCATAAACAAAATAACATCATAAATACCATGCTTACATTGGAATTTTATGAAATAATCCAGTTGATCTGAAGCTATAATGAGGAAATGGATCACACCGTTGTGACCATGGCAAGAAAACGTGCAAAATTGATTATTTACGTGTCAAAAATGAACATTGTCCATCCCAAGGCCTCCTGGGATCTTCACCTCATAATGCATGCCTATACCTACAGTCATTACACAATACTTCTTCCTCGTTCTTCTTGTCATCGTACTTCTTGGGCGCACTCTTCCTCTACATACCTGCAAAATTAGTTCATCCACAGCTTTGAAATTCGTGTGTTCTCCCCACACAGGTCTAGAATGAACTCAGTTTTAAAAATGAAAAGCATGGGAAGACTAACCAACATAGGTCATTGGCATATTGGTTAGATGAATACTATATAATGTGGTTTGTTAGAGGAGGTTCGGGGGTCAAACCCCACAGATTCCCCTTTTTACATTGTTTTTATAACAAATTTACCATATAAAAACTAAATGGTATATCTATCAATCATTTTAAAAACCTCCATATATATATATATATATATATATATATATATATATATATATATATATATATAACTTGTGGATAAAACTTGGGCACCCAACTTTGAAACAATAAGTGGACGGAGGTACAAGACATGACCCGTAATCAATATTTCTTTTCTTTTAGTTGTACTTGGCCGGATATTGGATGTACTCTTGCCAAATTTGGTGGCTTTCCTCCAGATTTTGTGGTCAGTCGACTGGATTCCATGGGACTATTGGACTTGTCCAGCCGTCGGCCGATCCATTTTAATTTTTGTTTGGTTTGGAATTATCTCTACTTAGGCATTTTGGGGCGGCCACGTGGTGCCCATATATTTTTTGAGCCTATCCTAGTCAATTGCTAAGTCATTGCCTATGTCACTGCCACATCAAAGCCATATTGAACTCTTCCAAGGGGAAACATGGCGACCTCTGGTTGGTTCCATGTGGCATTACCTAGGGGTGCCATGTGGCACATGCCAATAGGCCCAAGTGGCCTCCAAAAAATCTCAATCCAACTGCCACGTCTCAACACTTGGTGTTTCCACATGGCATGTTGATGTCATCAATATGGATGTTGATGTCACCCTATTCGGTCATGTTTAGATTTTATCTAATTTCAAAAGTTATTAAGTGTAATTGTGAAAGGGTTTATTGATAAGTCATGTATTTTAGGTCTTTTAGAGTATAAATAGAGGTTATATTGAGTCATTTTGAGATATTTCATGGAACATAAGTACAAGAGAGTAGTGCACACTTATCTAGGAGGTTATTCTTCATTCATTTCTAGGTCTCTTTGGTATTTCTTTCATGAAAGAGAGTTGTATGACATTATACATGTTGGAGTAATCTATACTGAGGAAATTTTGCAGGGTTTTCTCCCCCTTGAGGGTTTCCCTGAGGATATCTATCTTTCAGTTGTGATCCTTTTTCATGTTAAATAATAATAAAACAATATAATACTTTAACTATTGGAAAAACATAAAAATTCCAACATGGTATCAGAGAAGGCCTGAAAAATAATATTTTCCACAGACTTTTGGAAGTTTTTGACAAAATAACTTCACCTTCCTAGGCAGGATGACTATCGGCACCAAAATTGACAAGAATCTAGGAGTGGAAAACTTTAGAGCATGGAAGTATAGAATAGGCTTCCTTCTGGAAGAACATGATTTAGAAATATTTTTTGAGGAGGAAGTTCTAGAACCAGAGGAAGATGAGGTCAAGGCAAAGAATAAAAATAACCAGGCCATGGCTAAGATGAATATTGCAGACTCAATCAAAGATAATCTGATCCATCATGTTTCTATGTTAAAATATCTGAAGAATATGATGGATTCATTGAATCTACTATTTGAAGGAAAAAACATCAACAAAAGGATGACATTGAAGACCCAGATGAAGAATGTGAAGCTTGAAGATTCATATTCCATTCACTCCTACTTTTTGAGAGTGAACCATATCAAGGAAAATATTGAAGCTATTGGAGACACTGTTGATGAAGAAGAAATGACGATGACCACCTTGAATGGTCTCCCAAGGTCACAGGACTCATTCATTCAAGGAATATGTTGAAGGAGGAAGCTAATCAAGTTTACCAGATTATGGGAATATTGCACTCAAGAGGAAGCAAGACTGGTAGAAAGAGAAGAGAAATTGAGGGATGATGACCAAGATTTAGCTACGCATACAAGGAAAGTAAAGAGTAATAAAGGACCCTCATCCCCAAATAAACCTCAAAAGTCGAAGAAGAATCGAAGAGATTATTCAAATGTCATGTGTTTCTATTGCAAAATGTAGGGACACATTGTTGTGTTGGTTTTGTCACTTGGGTGAGAAAAATAACAACACTTACATGTCTAGAAGAGCCTGCTAGACAAGACAGAAGTTTGTGAGTGGGTTAGATAAGTTAAACACATGTGAAAAAAAAAAAATACAACTAAAAAAAATAAGAAATAAATGTTAGAAAGCATGAGAAACTTAGAACCATGAAAATCAAACAGTGAACACGATAATGCTACCAATGGATCAATAGATTAGTAGGCAAAACACTATAGAGAAATTCAAGGACTTATGAGTCCCCTCTTCCTCCTTGGGAGGGATCTTGAGTTCCCTAATTGAGATCTCTTTACTCCTTACAATGGAAGAAATGACAAATGGTGAAGACAAACAATGCCTATTCCCTCAAGAGGTGAATGGAATGGCCTATTGCAATGGAGCTTGAAGGCTTCAAAGAGAAAAGAGGATTTTCAAGGAAGAATTCTTGCAGCATAACAATACCTTAAAGATATTGGTTTCTTAGTGTTGCACCTCTTTTTTCACCTAAATGAGAAAAATAAGGGTGCTTACAAGCCTAGTTGGGTTAGATAGGAAAGACAACAGCAGAGGAAAGAGTTAGAAGTATAAAGCATAAAGGATAAGAAAAGAATTAAACTAAGAACAATAAAAGAAATTAAACTAGAGTGCATAAGGACATTCGAACAAGAAATAAACAAGACTCATGCCACCAATGGAAAGGATTGTATTAGTGGAAAGAAAAAACCAAAGAGAAAGGGAGACTTTGGGTCCCCTCTTCCTTCAAGGGAGGGATCTTGGACCCCAAAATATTGAGCTCTTATTACAAGTAGGAAACTAAAATAAAATGGTGAAGTGAATCCAAAGCACAGTCAATATAGAAGTGATATGAATGGCTAAATGAAATGGTGCTAGCATGCTCTTGATGAGGAAAGAGGATCCTCCAAGAGAATATCAGTAGCATAACAATACAAATGAATTCCTTGAAAATATAGTGTACCCATGGCTTCCTTTTATAGCATAGCTTTGAGGTATTATGCAACCAGTTCTTAGTGTGAATAAGGGGCCCTTTAGGGAACCTTTAGGTCTTTGACCAGCCCCCCAGTCGGATTCAGCCGAGATTTGGATGTCAAATCGACTTGGAAGCTGAACCCGAAGTGGGTGGAAGGCCGACCAATATCATAAATGCATCGTTTTGAGTGTGCGCAGATTTTTGCGTCCACAATCGTGCATCGGGTGCATGTGCATTTTCTTGACGTTATCTGAGTATCGCACGTGCACGGGCGCCTTGTGTATTTTTATCACATGCTAATTTTATTGTTGGTTTTATAGTTTTGGACCTTTTGGAGATGCATTTTTGGTCCATGAGTGAAATAATGAGTGTTTTGAAGATGTTGGACTCCTGTAACCATTTGTGGACGAAATTCTAGTGATAATAGATGCCCCCTGATGTGTGAGGTTAGGAGCATATGTATAGCGGAAATAAATCCATGTTTCTTCTACTGAGAGTACCTATGTAAGAAAGAGTGTTGTGAGGTGTGTCAAGAGAGACCCATTGGAAGGAGAGGGGAACTTGTAGGACCCAAGCCTTTCCCAAGGTGTGGAAAAAAATAAAATTGTGTACAAAGTAGGCAGGCATGCCCCATGCTCATGTCATGTAACTCAAAAAGATGTAATACAATAACTGAAGCTGTGTGTGGACGTAGATCACTACAATGCCCTTTGGGGCGGTTTGATAATAAGAGAGGAAAATTCTGATGGTGAACAAAATCTGAAAAATGTAAGGACACCGGTGAGAAGTGTCGATAATGTGCAGACATTGATAGTCTATCAAGTTCCATAGGTCTTCGGCTAAGATAAAACAACTGCAATAGTCACAAAATAAGACCCACCATAACTTGAGGTCGTGATGAAGTTGAATGTTATGGGGGTCAACGACAACAGAGAACAATGGTGGTTTTCCCTGTGTTGTCCGAGACTCCTCATTGTAAAGGTAATGAGAGTCAAGATATTGTCACCCTTCTGGAAACCATGATGATGTCAATAGAAAGGGAGACATGACTCCAAGAAGTAAAGGACTTCCTCAAATCCATTGGATGAGATCAGGAACTGATGAGGTACATGGAAAAAGTCAATATGTGGCGAGACTTGAGATTGCCTTTGGTTGGGGAGATATGAAAAGTGGTAGCAACCATAAAACTATATCTAGCAACAGGGGGATGACTAGAAGAGGGTGAGGTGTGTCAGAGGAGAGACAAAATGGAAAAACACAGAGATCAAAAAGGTGTATGGACTGTAAGATACTTGGGGTTTATGGATAATGTCATGGATGAGAGGAATTGAAAAATGCCCCAACCAAGGGAGATAATGTTTTCTTTGCCAAAAAAAAGGAAGGTCGCTAAAGGCGACAACATAAATCTATGTAAATGCGCGGAAAAAGGTTTTGTACAATTAGTGAAAGAATAAAGAATGAGTTGGGATGACTGTGAAGATACAGAAATGGGTGCCCCAATGTAATATTGTGTGGATGATGATGGTGCAAGTTTTTTGGGAAACAAGTGGAGAGTGAGGGCCCCATAGGTGGGTTTTTGTATTGAGGGAAATGGATGGAGGACAATATACAGATGTGAAAAATGATGGTGGATGAAATGGATGGTTAATGATACTGCGGGGGTGTAGTTAGAATAGAACCATGATGAAGTAACCCAGGATTCCATTTGGGTAGGTTAGAAAAATGAGGAGAAGGAGTATGTGGCTAGTTCTCGACATTATGTAAGACTATTGGGACTCCCATCCCTAAAGGGTGAAAACAACATGAGTGTTAAAATTCCCAGGGGAACGATGAATGGGACAACTCATGTGGGGGAGAGTGCTACAGGGTGAAAGTACCGAAATGAAGTGGACGTGACAGTACTGCAGAGCCAGATATAGGGATCCTAGAGGAAAATATCAAAGGGTGTGACTAGGAGATGCATTTTGATATTTAGAGGGAATGACTACATGTTAGTGTTGATAATATACCTGAAAGGATACTGCTGAGGTGTAATAATGATCAGGTACCTGCACACATGAAAACCAAATACCCGACATGAACAATATTTGAAGAGAAAGATCATATAGCAGTTATTCAATAATGTAAACATGCATACCTGAGCTTATGAGAAAAATGTCCCCCGAGGGATGAGGATGGAAAATGGCCTGAGGAATGGAATTATGTAGGTAACGGGGTCCTGATCCCATGGTTGAAGATGGATCGAAAAGCAGGCGCTTGGAGCTCCCAGAATTGAGTCTGGAAGTTTGGAAAAATGGACGATATATAGTTGTAGGGCCCATAAGGCCACCTCATTTGTACCTGCTGCCTTATTGAGTGGATGAGCGATTTTAGAGGAGATTTGGAGATTCCGAGAGATCGAGGCACTGATTTGGGATTAAAGAGATTTAGGTTAGTTTTCGTAGCCTCTTGCATAGAATTAGGGTTTCTATTTTTTAACAGGGGCAGTACGGAGGGTCGTACAAGGGGTTTTGTGGGTGTGGGCCCCCCAGTGCATGGGCGATCAAGAAATTTGTGCACACGAGTACACACCTATAATGTAGACATCCATGCATGAGGGTGTTGTAATGGGGAAAATAGGTGCGCATGGCATGCGGGCCTGTGCAAGGCACAACAACGCATACATGCGTGTCTGTATTTCTAATAGTTGTGCATTTGTGCACAACTGTGTATTGAACATGTGCACTATGATGCGCGCCTGTATGTGTGACCGAGGCGCATGCATGTGCCTCTGTATGGAAAACATTCGCGCATGAGTGCATGACTGGGGGATGAATAGGTGCGCATGTGTGCACTCCTTTGGGGAAAACAACCGTGCCTTTGAGGTAAAACTGGAGGGTATAAAAGCTTATCTTTTTTGGAGATTTTGATGTTTTTATGGGTTATGATGGCTAATCAGGCACTGTATATGTGGATGCAGGTGATTATTTGGACGATGCCAATTCAATGGAAAGAGAGGGATTGGTCACGCCTAAGGGAGGTAGTGAGGGATGAGGAGTCGGTAGTCCGAGATGCTTTGGCAGCATGTGGCCTATTGAAGTTTTTTTAGTGTTCACTAGTGTGGGCACAAGAGTATATTTTGCAGTTTCTGATCAGGATGTGGAGTCCTGACTTGCATTGCTTTATGGTGTGGGGTGAGCAACTAGTCTTCACTATGGTAGAGGATGTATATTTTTTTATTGGGCTCCCTTTTTGGGGATCCCCACTACCGGCGAAGCTCGTAGTACCCGAGGATGGTCAGTTGGTTGTCTTAGCCCAAAGATATTGTTCGGGGGAGAACTTTATGTCGGGCTTCATGGTGATTATTGGGGCTATGGATGCCCTTGTGCATCATTGCATAGCAACGATGATTGTGAGAGTCTATGGGTCTCTTACAACTCAGCGGATCAGTGGAGGTCAGATGAGGATCATGGAGAGGGCACTAGCAGGTGAGCATTTTGCTTGGGGCTTGATGCTCCATGCCAAGATGGTAGGGTAGCTTGACAGGTGTCATGTTGTTGACTCGGGGGAGTTTGCCTTTGGGTCTATATTGGTGGCATGTTTTTTGGAGAGGGTGTCTATGTTGTGCCCTAGAGTGTTGTTGGGCGCACCTGGTGTGCGAGAGCTGCGATTGAGGCGGTGGGAAACGATCCTGGTTCGTCATGGTGGTGGGCAGGGTGGCCACTATTTCATGGCCGAGGCTACACAAGTATGGTTTCATATGCCACAGATCATACTGCCATATCTGTATTGTGGGGTGGACTTCCGAGATGATCCGGAGATGTTGTTACCCCCAGGAGAGGTGTTTGATCGTAGAGGTACAATGTGATGTTTCATGGTTTTGATATTTAGATAGTACAACCTTTTTGTTATGTATAGATGGATGTTGATGTTACCATTTTTTTGTTGTGTGTGTAGATGTTGGATCTCGTGAGTGCGAGGTTGAGTTGGTTAGAGCATCGAATCGTCAGGGGCTAGTGAGACCTCCGTGGGGAGAGCCACGGGAAGGAGAGAGACGATGATGGGATGATGTTGGGGTGAGGCCTGCTAATGATGAGAGGGAAGCTAGGCAATGTTGGTTTGATGATCCCGGTGCAGGGCCGGGGGAGAGTTCGAGGATATTCCTCATCGCTTGGAGGCGGTACTACAGGGAGTGCCTGAGGGCATGTGGTCACAGATCCTAGATGAGGGGGTCCTAGAGCAGTGTGTGGGTGTTTCGATAGCATGGTGGACCAAGGTTCAGAGAGTGGCTATAACGGGGGTTGTGATGACTGGGCAACTTCCTCTGGGACCTGAGGGACCCCTAGCTGGTGGGGCCCCTCCTCCAGAGAGAGGGCTAGGTGGTGGAGCTCTATAGGCACCATGAGTGCCATTGTATTGATGTATTTTTTGTATCTATATAGGCTCGTGGGCCCATTTTGTATATGGTGGTATAGGATCGTTTGTATCTATAGGGGCAAGGTGGTTTACCTACTTATGGATGGTGTACCTAATGTACTATGTTTTGTAAAAACTGATGAAACATTGACTGGTATAAATATATGTATGGATATACTTTTTGGGGATCTTTGTGGTGTTCACTTGTGTTGATGTTTTTTAGTGTTTTTTGATGATGTCTAATCTATATGTTGTGAAAGATTGTTGATGATTTATGTATGCGTACTAGTATTTTGATGTGATAAATGCCAATCTAACACTTGGTTAGCCATATTATCTGCTATTTGATTAAATTGTCTTGGAATATGTCTAAATGTAATGGAATCAAAATGTCGAGAGAAAAGTGTAACTTGCAAGTATTCGCAGAAGAAGCAAGGATCGTAGACACGGTACACATTGTTGAGTTGGAGGACAACCAATTGGGAATCTAATAGAATGATGAGGTGATGAATATGGCGATGGTTGGCCTTGGCGAGGAGGCCAATGACGGTTGTGTACTCGACTTGGTTATTGGTTTCTGAAGCCAAACATATTCCGCTGGAGTGGATCAGTTCATGTGAGGGTGAATAGAGGGCCCAAGTGGTCGAAGCAAGATTCTGTGTCGCTCCGTCAGCGTAACCGATGTGGTAGGCCGATGGAGGAGGCATCTGTCAATAACAAAAAGCGTAGATTAGATGTGAGGTATGTCAAAAATAAGATTTAAAAACTCTACAAAAATGTAAAAAATGAAATAACCTAGTGTAGAATGGCTACGCTTAGGCGTAAAATCTCTTTAAGTACAACCCGTTGACAGTTTCTTTGAGATGGTGGCCTTCGAAAGAGGCCAGAATGTATGTGCCTTTAGTGAGGAAATGTTGGATGATATAAGGCCCATGCCAAAGTGACTCGAATTTTCCATGGCCAAGGGTATTGTGAGCGATATCGTAAGCAAGGATGAGGTCGCTTTTGTTGAATGAGCGAAGGTTGACATGGTGATCAAAGGTGGATTTTGACCATTTTTTGGCTACCTCATTGTTTTGTAATGAAGATCGACAATCCTCATCTAGAGACTCTAAGTTTAGAAAACACTGCTCCATTGGGGCAGTGTCGGGTAATAACACAACAACAGTGCGTAAGGTGGGAATTTCGCACTCGATGGGACGAGTGGCCTCGACCCCGTTGTTGGGACTCAGAAATGTCATATTTTCATCCACCTTTCCCTTCACTATTCCTTACATTTCATCGCCCAATTAAACCTTCTTCATATCATTTTCATAATACATTTGGGTTTCACATTATTATTTTCCACTTTATTCATTTTAGTATTAAAAGTGAATTTATGATTAAATATTAGAAAATATACATGTTTTCATATATATCTCAATTAT
>ML789079.1:104983-118552 GCA_009831015.1 Picea engelmannii | reverse complement strand
GAGAGATATGTGTGAGGATTTGAAGGGATCATATCTTGTAATAATGGGAAAGTAGTTGAGAGTGGTTGAGAGAATAGTGGATCTGCAATTATGAGATGATTATCTTCTTCATGTATATAAGGGAGTGCTCTCTCTTCATGAGATTTCAATTAGGATTCAATGAGAAATTAGGATTCAATTAGGAATGAGGAATTAGATCATTAGAATGAAGATTAGATTTTGATTAACTTTTGATGAAGGAGGGGGATTCTTAGCTTTGTTATTCTTTCATGTTTTGTCATTTGACTATTGTAATATGATTTGAGATTGATATATTGTATGAGCTCATTGTTGTTAACTCTTCACATGTTGTATTTCCCTTATGCAAATTCATGCTTTCCTAGTTAGTGTTTCAATGCTTTCTTAGATTAGTTTGATTTCAGAAACATAGATTAGATTAGATTAGTTCTACTTCAGTCCTGCATATACAGTGCGTGTGTTTCGTCAGTCTACGTACCCTGGGTTGACAATTAAATGGTTGGGCAAGTACTACAATGTTATTATAATGACATAGATTCCGCCTAACACCCGTGGACTAGATGAAAGGGTGTGAAACCGATGGCAGTTTTCATGGTCATGCGATAAGCCAATAGCATGAAAAATAACATATGATGTCAATTGGTCTTATGTTTGTTAACCATGCACTGCAACATGGTTTTGAGGACATTATTGACTACTTCAACCTGTCCATTTGTATGAGGGTAGTATGGGGAGGCAAACTCATGGGAGAAGTCTAACATGGATGAGAGTTCGACGAAAATCGCATTCTCGAAATTTTTCCCATGATCAGAGACTAGTTGTAGTGGTACTCTAAAATGGGAATTGACGTGGTTAAAGAAAAAATGTGTTGCAATGTTAACGATGTTGTTGAAGGTAGGCATGGCTTCAACCCACTTGGTGAAGTAATTGACTGCAATGATGATGTATTTGTGTCCATTGTTGGATGGAGGGTTGCAAGTTATGAAGTCTATGCCCCATTTGCAAAAGGGGTCGATAGTAATGACTGGGTGTAGAAGAGCAGGTGGTGCTCATGCTTTGTTGACATAAAGCTGACATTTTTAACATCGCTTCATAGTGTGGATGTAATCATGAAACCATGTAGGCCAAAAGTAACCGGTGCGAATGATTTTTTGAGCGGTGGACATCCCTGAGAGGTGGCCCCTCCAAGCGCCACTGTGGCAGTCATTCCAGACTTGATCGACCTCATTGATAGTCAAACATCGGTGGAGTATAGTGTTGACCCCTCGTTGATATAAGATATCATTGATAAGTAGGTAGTAGGGAACCTGGTGACGAATACGTTGACGATCGTCTCAGGAGAGGTGGTTTCTAAATTTTTGTGTTAGAAGATAGACGAGAAGATTGTCGTACCAAGGGTCATTCGAAGGGATGTAAAAGAGATGTTCATTGGGGAAGTCGATATTGATAGGGGTATTGGTAGTATTGGAGGGAAATGTCATGATGAATTCGACGAGGATGAGGGCTTTCTTACTCTTGGGTGTTGAAAATTTGAGGTCGTACTCCTGAAGGATGACGATCCATCAGGAAAATTTACCATTAATTTGTCAGTGACTGAGAAAGTATTGCATGGGGTTGGAATCTTCTATGACCTTGGTAGTTCAAAGCAAGATGTAATAGCACAATTTCTGGACTATGAGGACAAATGCAAGGGACAATTTCTCTTTTTTATTGTATTTCAAGGGTGCCCCTTAAAGATTTTTACTAATGTAGTAAATGACATGCTCATGATCATCGTCCCATAGTTGGACGAGAAATCCTTCTACTGAGACAGCTGAGGCCGAGATATAGAGGATGTAATCGCGGTTATAGTCAAGTGGAATAATCAATAGGGCATTGGAGAGGGCCTCTTTAAGATCATCAATAGTGGTTTGGGCATGTTTGTCCCATTGGAATGGGATATCATGACGTAAGAGGCGAAGGAAACCATGTGCTTGAGTGGCATAATCAGGGGATAAAGCAACGTAAAAAGTTGGCTTTTCCTTGTAGGCTCTACAGTTGGCATAAATTCTGTGGTGGGTGAATTTTCATGATGGATTGGACCTGGAGGAGGTAAACTATAATGCCATGTTAGGAAACGATAAACCTAAGGAGGCACCCAACAGTGACATAGAAGACACACTTGAGGGGATTCAAGTGGATGTTGTACTAATGACACCATTGAAAGATGATTCATAAATCATTGATATGCTGAGTGAATTTTTTGGGGCGAGTGGTGAGATCATCCAAGTAGGCGAGAATGATTTGAGCCAAATCATGAAAAATGCATGTCATGACACATTGGAAAGTGGCTCCTGCGTGCTTGAGGCCGAAAGGCATGAAACGATATGCAAAAGTGCCCGAGTGGGTAGTGAATGAATTTTTGCACTGATCGACTGGGTGAATTTGAATTTGGTTGTAGCTAGAGAAACCATCCATGAAGGACAGAGCCTTGTGACCAGCCCAATCATCGATAATTTCATCAATAAAGGGCATTGGAAATTTGTCTTTGGGACAGGCGTGATTGAGATCACGAAAGTTCGTATAGACGCGGATAGTGCCCTATTTGTTGTTGACATGGATGGGGTTGGAGACCCATGACGTATATGCGATGGGGTAGATGAACCCTACAACATGTAATTTGTCAATTTCAGCCTTGATGGATGTTTCTTTGGATGGGTGTAGCAGACACTATTTTTTATGGACAGGTGTGATATCAAACCAGGTGTCTATAAGATGTTCAACAATAGAGGGATCAAGGCCAGGCATCTCTATGTATGACCAGGAAAAAATGTTCTGGTATTCCTGGAAGAGAGCTTTGTAAGCGATGATTTTGTCAGGAGAGCATGCGGTGCCAATGGTGATTTCCTCTACGACCCCAGATTTGATGGAAATATCGATTTTGATGGTGGGGAAAATATTGGCCATATTGCCTTCTTCAAAAGCGTCGAGGGTAGGGATAGGGTTATTGAACCAACCTATATGCCATGATGGGAGAAAATATTTGGTTTCTACTATGTATATGGGGTTTTTTTTAGGAGGCACGAAGGATTCTTGTGAAGGAAAAAATGGCCTGGGGTGGAGCTCGTCCCATGGGAAATCGAGTTTAGTTAACTCCTCAAGGATGTCTTTGTCGCATTGAAACTGTCGAAAATATAGGGGAACGAGAGGAGTAACTTTGGTGATAGTCATTGTGGGGTTGTTTTATGCTGGTGATGATGTAGAGGGGGTTTTTCAAGGAGGTTGCGATGGTTCACTCGACATAAACCAAATATCAAGATATTATGGGTTGAAAATGGTAGTCGGGCGTAGAATTTCCCTGGGGAAATGAATTGGAGAATTGGGGGGATTTGGGGGAAAATCGTCATATAAATCATCTAGGAACCATGGGGTAGTAGGGAGTGCCTCGGGTTCCAGTGAGAATATATTAACCACATCAAATGATGGGGTAGGGGTACTCACAGGTTTTACTAGAGGGGGGGGTGTAAGGTTTTGAATAAGTGTCGATTGGCGACGCCTATATTCAATGATCATAGGACATTGATATGTGAAATGATCAAGTGATTCACATAGAGAGAAATGATGTCTCATATGTTCATTGAATGAGGTCGTGACATAATGGATGTCGGTGACATGTGTTAGGGTGGGTTCTTGCTAAAATCTCTGGCGTATGGCTGTTAGCATCTGCCAAAATTGAGGTGATGTTGGACAATGGTGTGTGTAATGGCCATATTCTGAACAGATGGCGCATGCAAATTTGGTTAACAGTCCTTTGCTACTTGTGTTTAGGGAGATAGTGAAAGTACTGAATGAAGCAAAGAGTGGTGGTGGTTCTCGAGGGAGTTGAATTAGATTGTGTATCTCAGGGAGAGATGGGCACTTGTTGGTGGGGTGTCCATCTTTCTCGCATAGTGCGCAGGGAGGTTGGACACGTGGGGGAAGTGGAGCAGTCCGATATTTCTTATTCCATCTGCCCCTAGCTGTAACAATGGTTTTAGTGACTGGGGGTGTGGGGGGTGTGGTAGGAGTAAGTATGGGAATCTGCATGGGTATTCCTTCTGTTTAGGGAGGGAAGGATGATTTAGGGACTAGTTCTGGTGGATGGAGATACCATACTAGAATTTCCAACACCATATTTGGGAGGCTAAGCGTTGTGTCTACTTGGAATGCTTGTACGCCTGGTGGATGGTAGAAGAAGTGGATTTGGGTAATGGCTTGGAGGATTGCCTCCCAAACCGGGATATGGCCCTGGGGGAGGGGGAGATCAGGAACGGGTAGAGCTGAACAAGTTCCAGGAGATTCCTGAGGGAGGATTTATTTGACTAGTGGGATGTCAGATATGAAAGAGGCCTCAGTGGGAGGGAAAGTGTCTTCAGTTGTTGTTCCGTTGGTGGAGACAACACGTACTTGTGTTGAGGGATGGATGAGTGGTGGTGCTCTGTTGTATGTCCCTAGCAAGGATGGGTCCTTAAAAATTCTGGGGCCCATCTCGATGAGTGGATAGTCATCCAGATTAGTGTGGAAAAAAGGGAGTATGTTTTCGATGTTGGATGAAGGGTTAGGCTCATAATGTGATACCTGATCGATGGCAATGATCTTTCTATTATGGGGAAACATCATGGTTCAGAACATAGAAGAGGTGACGACCTTCATAGCATACATGTAGCTACGTCCAAAAAAGATATTGTAATCGAGCGGGGCATCAATAACCTCAATGTCAATAAGAATGGTTTTCCCGACGAGTTCGATGGGGACATTTTGGAAGATCCTCTCAGGAGAAGAGGGTCTTTTGTCATAAGCCCTCAGAGTAATGGCGAAGGGTATTAGCTATGGAGTGCCAAGTTTTTTCTAGACCATTTTGGACATGATGTAGGTGGATGCACCTTCGTCAATAATGCAATGGTGGAGTGTGATATTCTGGATTTTAACCGGTATTTGAAAAGCAAGAAGAGTGGGGAGATGGGGTTCTCCACTGTCGAGATCAAACGTGATGAGTCAAGTATCAGTAGGGTCGAATGCCCCTAGAGCGGAAAGTAATGACTTCCATTGAGTAGGAAAGGTTTGAATTACTTCTAATACTAGCATGACAGCAGGGGATTGTGCCAAGTCATCGACCAGACTATAATTGTGGGTTGCCATAGCTTGAGGGTTGTTGGCATTCCTTCATAATGGGATGCGCGGGATGCGAAGAGGTATTTTAGTACTAGGGTGAAGAATCATCAAAGGTGGGCCAGTTGTGAATAGGGTGGCCTCCGAGGGAGTGGGAGTAGGGTTAGAGGGTGCACGGTATTGATGAATGCGCATTTGTAGAAGGACTTCTTTGTCATTAGTGAGGAGTATAGTGGGATCTGTAGGAGGTCCTAGGCTGGCGCACTGTCCCATTTGTGGTGGGGTTGGATGCATCTCCTGTTGGGTGTTCATTACCCCTTGATGTGGTATGGGGTTTTGTAACACAACTAGGGGGGGTTGTTGCACATATTGTTTTGGGTCCTACTGGGGAGCAGGCGGTACTGGGGGATGTGGTCCATTTCTGGATTCTTTCATCCATTTGAAGTCCACAATTTGGGGAAAATGGTGAATATAATGTCCATACTCACCGCAAAGGGAACAAGGGAAGTTTGTCCATATATTATTGTTGTTCTTCCCTTGGTGTTTGTTGTTATTTCCCCCTTGGGGGTTCTGGTTCCCCTGGATCTGGTTTCCCCCGATAGGTTGGTTCTAGTTTCCTCCTGGTTCGAGATTATTATTGTTTCAATTTTTTCCTTTATTTCTGTCATTGTTCGACTGATGGTATGGATTAGCCATATTCAGCTGTTCAAAATTTTGATATTGTTGAATGGGAGAGGGTTGAAAAGAATCAACCCAACATGTGGTTGTCCTTGTGGTGAAGGAATGGGTTGGGGGGGAGTAGGGAATGGAAAGTATGGATTATTCTATGGTAATGATCCGTAGGATGCATAGCAAGGTGTGACTCTTTCACTGGTGCTTAGGGTGTAAGCAAAGGTAGAGGGGATACCAGAACTAGGTTGGGCCATGAGGCATATTGTGGGTGCTGAAAATGATCCGTTGGTGGGTGGAGGAAAGGTCAAGGGGTATGGTTGTGGATAAGGGGTAGGATTATAATAATGGGTTTCACCATATGTTGGTGGATATTAAGGTGTTCCATACATCGGTGGTTGTTGGGGGTGTGAATTGTGGTGTGTAGTGGTACCAATCAATCCATCTGTTGTGTGATACATCCTAGGTTTGTCCTAGAAGAATGGCACGGGTCTCGGGGCATCAGGTAGTATCGTATACAAGTACTCTGACTGTGAGTAAATGAGTTCAAACTGTTGGGCCTTGTGAATGGATTCTTCTTCAAACTGGGAGAAGGTGGCGGCCACATCTTTGGCAAGGAGGGAAACAAGTGATTTGAGGAACCAATTGGGACATTGTTGTGGAGTAGCTTAAGCTTTGTAGAGACTACGTTGTCGATGCCATTCGTGAATGTGGTTAGCGATGTGCATGGCGGAGGTTTGTTTAAATTCCAAGAGTAGTTCGAGTCCATTGTCATGACGAATTGGTAGTTGAAGGAAGGTCAAGAATTCTTTTTCCAAGGATTCAAAGGTCACATGGGACCGAGATTTTTCTTCTACATATGACTTAGCTAATGGGCCAGTGAGTGTACGTTAAAATAACCTCAATCGGACAGAATCATCCATGATGCTATTTGAATAGCACCATAAGTGGAAGGTCATGATATGGGTTGTGGGATCCTCTCCCGCTTTTCATTCAAACTTGGGGATGTTTGAAGGCAGTTTGGTAGGCATTGCAAGCCATGTGGGGTTGTGCAATATAGGATCATTCATGAGTTTAGTCTAATATGGTATGTTGAGGGAAGCCAAGTATGGCATCTGAGGTGGTGGCGGAGGATTATTTCCAGCCATGGTGTGAGTGTTTTGTGTACCTGACCCTTGAGGGGGAATAGGTGGGTTTGTACATCCCCCTTCAGAAGAAGGTTCCCCCCCGCTTCCATGTAAAGGAGAGTGTGGGGATGTTTGAACTTGGGAAGTGGACCCAAGAAAAGTGGAACCAAGAAAAATTGATCCCAAGATAGTAGTACTCAAAGGGGTGTGGGAAAGTATGGCCAATGAGTTGGGAAGACTAGGAAGTCCCCCTAGAATGGGAGGGAGATTTAGAAATCATGTGGAATGATGGGGATTATGTGGGCCCCCTATGATGTCTGAATAGAAAAGTGGATGTGTGAAAATGGTGATGGTAGAAATTAATGAACAAGAGACTTTGTTTAACTTGGACCTTCACAATATATCTCACAATCGTATGTAATCACAAGAACAACATACATAAATCAATTGATAAAGAAGCATACACGTGGGTAGGTGGATTTTGTCCACGTGGGAGAACAAAGAAATCAAATGCTCGTGTCCTAAAAGATGTAATGTCCTTCATCTCAAACAACACTGGACCTTCCAATAACACTCAATAGTGGGGTCTGAAGCCACCAGAAGAGGAACTAGTGAAGGATGAAGTAATCAGTTATAATGAGGGGTAGAGGGTGCATATCTCGAAAGAGCTGATGATATTTCCCAATAGCCACAAAAAATCCGATCACGGTGAAATTGAAGCCCACAATTGCCACCTGGGTAGATGTTCTAAAATTTGGTTACTAGGTACCTCGGTCAAAATGAAACATTTAGATTTTTGGCCTAAGAAATGGGTTATGGGTCGGATCCCATCCAAGAGGTGGGTGCCTCAAGGGGGGATGCACAAAACAAGCAAACCTTGGCCTTCAAACCTTCACAGGTATCTCTCTGCCTTATGGTGTTAGGAACACTTGACTTCGAGGATTTTAAAGTTCCCTATTTGACAACTTCTATTGTTTGAAGATGTGAGAACTAGATAACAGGGAGTTATTTAGATGTCTATTCACGAAATCTTACCTAGACTAAAAACATTCTTTTGGCACCTCCTTTGGAGGAAAAATTAGTGAGTTTTTAGAAAAAAATTAGATGTGGTTGTTTGAGAGATTGGGGCTGTGAGACAATCTCATTGAAATTAAGTGGGAGTGGATAGTTTTTTCAAGAAAAGGGTGGGGTGTTTCAGAATCCCTTTGGAGGAAACTTACTTCAACCTCCACAATTCGATATGAAAAATATGTGAATGATTAGTGACTTTTGTGTGTGAACAAGTGAAAGTGTGCCAATATTTTTTAATAAATTAGGTGTCACCTTGCTGCATGTGGACTTCGTTTGGTCCTTTCAAGTCTTGATTACCTAATTAACTAAATGTCATTGGTACAACCTTGCAGAATTTAAAAGTCCCTAGGAAACTAGCATGTGGACATGTGGGTCCTTACTATTCCTTTAACTCCCTAATGTGATTTAATCTAATAAAGCTTTGAAACTATCCTAGATTGTGCATATGTGGGCATTTATGGGCCCATTACAAAACCTTTAATATTCCCTAGTGATTTAATTGAAGAAAATAAACCTCAATCACTATCCTATCTTTGTAGCATGTGGGCATGTATGGGCCCATTACAATCTTAAGATGTGTTTGAAAAATAAACTAAGAGGAGTCTCGTGGGGGCTATTGTCCTCTCCTAAATATTTTATCTTTTTAAGGTAGATGAAATGTTTCTTTAATCTCTTTCTGATTCTGAAGATCGCTTTGCGGCACGAGAGAAGAGCATACTCAACGATTGATATCCAATTTCTGGTTCCAGTGCAAGTTTTATATGTGATTTAAAAAATGATTCCAACTTATACTCTTAATCAAAGCAAGCCATCCATGTGGAAAAATGAAAGAAAAAGATGAAATAATGATTTTAACCCCGTAAGTGCCTATGTTTTGACTAATCCCTGGGTAAAATCATGAATATGGGTAACACTTTCATGACAATCGGGTCTCAAAAATTCCTAGTGGCAATTTTTCGGCCAAAAAAATGTTGCTAGGAATTTTTTCGGGCGAAAAAACTTTCAGTCAAAAATTTGCACGTCAAATTGAACGGAGCCCTCAAAATTCATGTACAATGTTTTTTGGATGAATTATTTTCCTATGGTAAGAATATTTCGGCCTAAATACTTTTCGACTGAAACATTTATTTTTAACGGATTACGTTAAAATCTAGGTTTCCTCCGAAAGATTATTTAGGCCGAAAACATGAAATTGGGACTTAAAACAAAAACCAGAGAATTTCCCCAAGCTTACCTGAACTTTGGAGGTTGCAGACTACTGCAAATACTGAGAATTTGGTTTCAAAAATGACACCAGCATTTCCAAAATTGAATCTACTTTAAATTCCTATAATTTTTTTTCATTTTCTTTATTTTTATCTAATTTTTTTTTTTTTTTTTTTTTNATCACAGCATAATATTTTCAGCAGACATTATGATTCGATTAAATGAAAAATCGGTATCTCTAAAAATATATAGTGAAAAATTTAGAAACAATTATATTCATAATCAGTAAACTGTTCTCTTCAAAAGGGTATATTTATATTTTAGTTTTAAGTAAAAATTAAGATAGATAAAAGGTGTAGAAAAACATGTTCTTAAAATCTGCAACTTTTTCAGCTTGGTCAACTTCAAAAAATTCTATAAATTATAATATTCATCCGTTAGATTCAAAATTATAGTCATAGTAAAATAGAGTCTCTGTGGATTGTTCCAGTGTATTTCATTTCTTAAAAACATAAGTTTAATAATAGATACATTGTTGTAGAAAACAATTACTCATTACCATTCCTTTCATGTTTAAGGAACATATTGTTAAACAACTGTCAAATTGACATATCAAATCATAATAAAAAAAAATTGAAAAATAGTCATTGGAAAGATAACAAAATTATTCACAATTTTTGTTTTTACTGTAAAGTGAAATTATAAATAAAAAAAATACTTTTGTATGCCTGAAGTTGAAGAACTTGTTAAAATACCATTTTTTTTCTCATAAAACAAGCAAAAGTGTAACCCATCTTCATGATTTTACCCCCCTTTATATGGAGAGGGAAAATAATTCTGGTGCATATTACAATGTGCATGGAATCGATTCTAAGGAGGCTATGGGCCTTCCACAGATCACAAAAAGATTACAATGTGTGTTTTTCTGCACAGTTGTGTGGGTCTCAGAATAGACAAAGGTGCTGTGAGCACCAATGCACGAAATGAAAGTGACTTATGGGTGCAGGTGCGCAAAAGGTGCTGAGAAATAAAATGGTTTTGGTGCACGTGCATTAAAGATGTGTCTATGGGTTAAAACATGCGTGCACTGTTTGTTACATGATCGTGAACAAAATTTCAGATGAAATTCTCTCTGCTTAGCTTTGAACATGGATTTTTGGAGGTCGGCTTGGGCCGGTTATGGTCCCTGCAAGTTAAAGAAACAAAAAGAAGAGATAAAGTAACCCAAATGGGGTAGCAAATTGACACCTTTCCCCAGTGGAGTTGCCAATATGTTCCACCTCTTTTGTCACCTAAATGATAAAAATAAGGGTGCTTACAAGCCCAATTGGGTTAGCTAGGAAATCTAGCAGTAGAGGAAAGAGTTAGAAGTATAAAGAATAAAGGATAAGCAAATAATTAAACTAAGAACAATAAAATAAATTAAACCAGAGTGCATAAGGACATTATAACAAGAAATAAAGAAGACTCATTCCACCAATATAAAGGATTGTATTAGTGGAAAGAAAACACTAAAGGGAAAGGGATACATTGGGTCCCCTCTTCCTCCAAGGGAGGGCTCTTGGACCCCCAAATATTGAGCTCTTCTTATAAGTAAGAAACTGAAATGAAATGGTGAAGAGAATCCAAAGCACATTCAATCTAGAGGTGATATGAATGCCTAAATGAAATGGTGCTAGCATGCTCTTGATGAGGAAAGAGGATCCTCCAAGAGAATATCAACAACATAACAATACAAATGAATTCCCTGAAAATATAGTGCACCCATGGATTCCTTTTATAGCATAGCTTTGAGGTGTTATGCAACCAGTTCTTAATGTGAATAAGGGGCCCTTTAGGGCACCTTTAGGTATTTGACCAGCCCCCCAGTCGGATTCAGCCGAGGTTTGGATGTCAAATCGACTTGGAAGTTGAACCAGAAGTGGGTGGAAGGCCAAACAATATCATAAATGCGTCATTTTGAGTGTGTGCAGATTTTTTCATCCACGGTCATGCATCGGGCACATATGCGCTTTTCTGACATTATCTCACTATCGCACATGTGTGCGTGCATTTTGTATTTTTAGCGCATGCTAATTTTATTGTTGGTTGTATAGTTTTGGACCTTTTGGAGATGCATTTTTGGTCCATGAGTGAACTAATGAGTGTTTTGAAGATGTTGGATTCCTGTAACCATTTGCGGATGAAATTTTGGTGATCACACTTAGCACACCCATGGATATTATTTATAGCATTCATACATGGAAAATTGTAATTGGTTCATAGCGTGAACAAGGGGCCTTTTAGGGCACCCTCTAGCCCTTGTCTAGACCCCAAGCTATATTTCTCTCATATATGAGTGTCAAATCAAGTTGGGGGTCGCACCAGAAGTGGTTGAGGGGGCGACAAGATCCATAAATGTGTCATTCATATAAGTGTGTTGATTTTCTCGTACAAAGTCCCACATTTTGTGCATAGTGAGCACTGAGGCCTGTGTTGGCTTGCGCACTCTGCGCATTTTGCGTGCACTCCTTTTGGTGATTATGCACACTCTGATTTTTTACCCCAATTATATAGTTTTTTTTTCCTTCTAGATGAATTTTAGTGTTGTAGGTGGACTAATTGTTGTTGGAATTGATGTTTTTGCTTAACCATTTGTGTGCAATGTTGCAAACGATTTTTCAGTGATAACATATGCCCCCTGATGTGTGAGGTTAGGAGCATATGTATAGATGAAATACATCAATGTTTCTTTTGCTGAGAGTACCATTGTAAGGAAGAGTGAAGAGAGGATCTCCAAGAGTGAATCACCGAAGAGAGAGGGAAAAATGTGGGACCCAAACCTTTCTATAGGGAGAAAAATGAAAATCTATGTACAAACGAGGCGAAAATGCCCCATGCTCATGTCATGGAACCAAAATGTGAGATGGTAACTAAAGATGGATGTTGATTTAGATAACTACAGTGCCCTTGGGGGTGGTTGATAATGACAGATGATAGTTTAGAATGGTGAACGAACTCTGAAGTGAGATAGGTATGACTGTAAGAATTGTCGACGACTCGTAGGCATTGATGGACTAAATAATTCATAGGTCTTCGGATAGTATGGAACAACTGCAATAGTCACATAGTAAGACCCACTGTAACATGAGATTTTTTTGAATTCGAATGTTATGTGGGTCAACGGAATCAAAGAGAAATGATGATTCTATTTGTGTCGTCTAAGACTCCTCATTGTAAAGGTAATGAGAGTCAAGATACTTTTGCCCTTATAGAAATTGTGTTGATGTTGACAAGAAGGGAGACACAAATCCAGGAAGAAAAGGGCTTCGTGAAATCCATTGAGATGATATCAGGTATGTATGAGTAACATGACACTAGATATGGGGTTAAATTGTGCCAGTGGCTAACAAAGTGGAAAAACTCAGAGATCATGGGTATATGGACTTACGATACTCGGGGTTCATGAACAATGTCGGTATGACAAGAGATTGGATGCCCCAACAAGGGTGACATGGGTTGATTTTCTAGGAAAAATTAAGGCCATCAAGGGTGATGGTGAAAAAGCTAAGTATATGCAGGAAACAAAGACTTTTTACAATTACCAAAGAAACACAAAATAATTTGGGTTGAGTATATAGATACAGAAATGGGTGCCCTAGTGAAAGATGGCTTGGTCTATTAAGGTGCAAGTTTGTGAAAGAAAACTGGTGGAGGGTGGGGGCCCCATGGGTGGGTTTCTGTATTAGGTAAATGGATGGAGGACAATCTACAGATGGGCAAACTGATGGTGGATGAGATAGAGGGCTAATGAAAATGTGGAGGTGCAGTCAATAGAGCCAAGATGATATGGTCTTGGAGTCCATTAGGAAGGTTAGAAATATGATGATAAGAAGTATGGGGTTCATTCTTGGAAGTGCGTAAGACTATCAGGACTCCCATACCTAGGGGTTAAAATCAACATGAGTGTCAAGTTGCTAGGGGGAAATATGAATGGGACAAATCATGTGGGTGAGGTAAAGGTACTGCAAAACCATATGTAAAGAAACTAAAGGTAAATGTCAGAGGGTACGACTGGGATATGCAATTGATTTATAGAGTGGATAATTACATGATAGTGTCGAACATATACATGAAGGGGCTATAAGCTTGCAGAACAAGTACCTGGACACATGAAATCCAAATACTCGACATGAACAATATCTGATGATAAAGAACATATAACAACTATTTGATAAAATTTGAACTTGAGAATGCATACTTGAATGTTGTTGGATCATGTTGTCATTGATGCCAATGGTTTGATTGATTGATGTCATTGATTGATGTCAAGTGATTGATTGATGTCAAAGGATTGATTGATTGATGATTG